>CM056551.1:31103719-31166219 GCA_029721515.1 Synanceia verrucosa | reverse complement strand
GAGAGGGAGGCTTTCCATCAGCACATCCATCACATCAGGCAACAAATGGTGATGAACTGTGAAAGGATGTCTGGGAGAAGATCCACAATTTATCAAATTAGCTGCACAACATGTAACTCTGCCATGATGCTAGATAGTATACCACTGTTGTTTTTATTATTATCATCATCATCATCATCATAACACATGAACTACATGTGTATATATACATGTGTTTTTCATTGTTCAGGACAACTTGTGTATGGAGGGCCAAACCTGACAAAAGTATAAATAAATAAATAAATACAGGAATAAATAAATAAAAGAATGAATAAATAAAAAATATTATTTATAAATTTATTTATTTCCACATTTATTTATACATTTATTTTCTTATTCATTTATTTATTTCTACATTTATTTATTTATACATTTCTGTGTCTGTATGCTAATGAGGTAGATCCATAGGGATGGCTGGACGCGACACGTCTCATTGTTTTTCATTGAATTTTGCAAGGCCACTTTTACTTACAGCAGTCAGGACTTAATTTACCTTGGGCTAAGGTACAGTTTGTCCGTAACAACCGACTTTCACCACCAAAACAACATACCGGAGGACATCTCGAGACCACCAGGATCTCCATGGATGGTCAGCCCACCCAGAAGTGACTGAGGCGGCTCAGGGAAAGGAAGCAGAGGGGAGGATACCGGTCACGCCCTTGCCTCCAGTGACATCACTGGTGTGTGAATGCTTCAGTGGTGGTCGGAGAGGCCGTAGATTGGCTGCCGTGTTTCCATCAGTGTGGCTACACATGTAGCTCACCATCACCAAGTGTGAATGAATAATGGATCTATAGTGTGAAGCCACTCTGAGTGTCATGAAAAGCACGATATAAGGACAACACATTATTATTGTTATGAACAGTTTAAACAGTTTGTCCTGACGTCCTCACATCTGTCTTCTATTTTTCCCTCTGTCAAGGAGGTTAAGTTTTCACCAGGGTTTGTTTATTTGTATGTTTGTTGGTTTGCAAAATAACTCAAAAAGTTATGACGTTGAATCAGATCTGATCACCACCAAAAATGAATCAGTTTCAAGTTAGGCAACTTCGGACAATCCTGAAAATTTCGTCAAAATCCGTCAACTTCATCCATCCATCTTCTCCCTCTTATCCTCTCATAGGGTCAGGGGAGCTGGAGTCTATCCCAGCTGTCTTAGGGTGAAAGACAGGGTACACCCTGGACAAGTGTCCAGTTCATCACAGGACACATAGAGACAGACAACCACTCACACTCACATTCACACCTACGGTCAATTTAAATTAACCAGTTAACCTAATCCCCATGCATGTTTTTGGATGGTGGGAGGAAGCCGGAGTACCAGAGAGAACCCACACAGACATGAGGAGAACATGCAAACTCCACACAGAAAGACCCCGGGCCGGGATTCGAACCCAGTACCTTCTTGCTGTGAGGAGACAGTGCTAACCACTACACCACCGTGCCGCCTAGTTTAGTTCTAGTTTTAATTTGTTTTCAGTTTCAGAAACATCATAAATATCTGTACACAGCGATTGGCTGATGGGGAACAAAACCTGTAACAGGTGTCTCTGAGTGCAAGCCCCTTTTCTACAAAACAGAAAGTGTCTTGTTCCAGTGTTTTTGTCCATTTTGAGTCATATTTCTAGACCCACAGAATATTTAGTACTATGACTCTGAAAACAGTGACTAGCTCAAATGAAAGAAGAGACTCTCTATTTCATCATAAAAAAATGTTTGTTTTTATCTTGTTCCATTCTTGTTTTATCAGAGGTAGAGTAGAGGACACTTTCACCAAAATCACCACTTTTTCTCCACATTCTGTTTGTTTTGCTCTCTAATCTCGATCGTCTCCACTTCCTGTTTTGATCTCTGTGGTGTATACCGTCTCTTTATGCTCTGACTACATCTCCCAGAAGCCCCAGTATTACTCACAGGCTGCAGGAGACCACGATCAGTGACCTGCTGCAGAAAAATCACTTTGACGGTGAACGCCATTAATGGCAAGAGTTAAAGAGACAGGGACTCTGCTAACCGTCATCAGGTGCAGGTTCTGCTCCACAGACTGGACCATGCTCTCCAGATCCTGCGCCTCCTTCTCCTCCTGGCGCCTCCTCTGGAGTAGCTCCTCCTTCAGCACCAGCACCCTGACGTGGAAGGACAGAGGCATGATGGGTAAGCTGGAGCTGCTCTGTGATTGGCTGATACGGACCTTTAGCTGCTCTGTGATTGGCTGATACTGACCTTTAGCTGCTCTGTGATTGGCTGATACGGACCTTTAGCTGCTCTGTGATTGGCTGATACGGACCTTTAGCTGCTCTGTGATTGGCTGATACTGACCTTTAGCTGCTCTGTGATTGGCTGATACTGACCTTTAGCTGCTCTGTGATTGGCTGATACGGACCTTTAGCTGCTCTGTGATTGGCTGATACGGACCTTTAGCTGCTCTGTGATTGGCTGATACGGACCTTTAGCTGCTCTGTGATTGGCTGATACGGACCTTTAGCTGCTCTGTGATTGGCTGATACTGACCTTTAGCTGCTCTGTGATTGGCTGATACTGACCTTTAGCTGCTCTGTGATTGGCTGATACTGACCTTTAGCTGCTCTGTGATTGGCTGATACTGACCTTTAGCTGCTCTGTGATTGGCTGATACTGACCTTTAGCTGCTCTGTGATTGGCTGATACGGACCTTTAGCTGCTCTGTGATTGGCTGATACTGACCTTTAGCTGCTCTGTGATTGGCTGATACTGACCTTTAGCTGCTCTGTGATTGGCTGATACTGACCTTTGCTCATTAGCTTCTGATCTCCTCTGCAGCTCCAGGATGGACCGCCTCAGAGACAAGTTCTCCTCCTGCAGCTGAGACACACTTTAGGTTGTTTATTTTCTATCATCAGTGATGTCAGGTGACAACCAGCCAATCAGAGCTGGTCTCTTAGAGCAGAGTATTCATGATGTTGACTGGTCTGCAGTCAGCTGGAGTTAACTTCTTCATTTAGTTCATCCTCAGCTCTGTGGACACTTGATCACTGATCAATAGCAGCTTTAGCCAAAGAAGGAAGGAGAAAAGAGATATCCCAGAAGGAGTCTGGTCCATACCTGCTGGATCAGGCTGCTCCTGCTGCTCTTCCTCCTGTAGGATGAGGTGACTGGTTCAGCAACAGAGGTCTCATCATCTCCTTCATAGTTCTCTCCGCCTCCTGTTGCTCCTCCTGTCTGCTGAACCTCAGGTCTGGAGGAGAACCTGCATTAATCAGAAATGAGAACACTGTAACCCTTCAGTTCAGAGGAGGAGGAGGAGAGAGAGAAAGATAGAGAGAGAGGGAACAGGGAACACCCTCACCATCAGCTTCTCGCGCTATGTTGAAAAACAGACAAAACAAAACAACCTCAGCTCAGAGGTTCTCCCTTCAGAAATTTAAACCCAACCCTCCTCCATCCTCCCCCACAGAGCACAGAACCTAAAGCCTGCACAGTGTCCATCATTTGATGCTAGGTGTGCTCTACCCTCAGTCTGGTCTTTAAAAGTCCCAGCAGAACCGGTACCACCTCCACACTGCCGGTCCCCTGGGCCTGGTTTCTGCGAGTCAACCACATGGCCAACTTGGCAGACCCAGACAAGAAGTTTATCAATGTATGTACAGTTTTCTTTTTGACAGTGTACTTTGGGCCAAATATAAACAACTGAAAAGAAAACCCTGGAACCATCCTTTAAGGAGGTCAAATAATGCAGTCAGTCTGGGACACAATACAAACAAATGCTCCAGGGTTTCTACCTGGGCACAGAACCCACACCCCTCCCCCAGCTCCGGATCAAGGTGTGCCTTGTACCTGTTTGTGGCTATTGCACCATGTACAACCCTCCACTGGAGGTCTGCTGTCCTCTTCTCAATGGGCAGCTTGTACAGGGACCGCCAGATGCCTTTAGAGGAAGAACCTGGACCAATGAACTCAGTCCACCTCGACTCTCTCATATTCTCTAATGTCCTCAGGTTCAAAACCTTGACACAGGTCTGGTAGAGCTCCTTTTTCTCTGCAGTCTGAAACTTGTCCAGGTGTGGTGTGGTGAAGGACAGCAGCTGGCCTCCTCCCTCCTGCCACCCACCCACAGCTGGTGTGATTACCAGAGAGGGGAAGCTGTACTCAGCCTCCCCACTCCACTGCTCACACAGAGTCTGATCCTCAACGAAGGATCTGAGGTGTTGTGGCAGGGCGGACCTCCTGCACCACCCTGTTAATCAGTCTGATGGAGGTGATGCTGCTGGTGTCTCTCAGGGCATCCACAGATGTTGCTGTCATCCTCATCAGGTGGCCCAGCTTGGTGCAGCCGGCTTCTCTGAGTTTGGCTCTCAGGCTGGCAGACTGCAGCGTTTGAGTCTTTAAAAAGTTGTTAAAAAACAAAGGTTCCTCAAACAGCCACATGCCTGGTGTCTTCTCAGTGGTCCTGGTGCTGTTTAAAACCTGCCAAGCCTGCAGGACAGAGCTATAAAAAGGTGTCAGCCCAGAAAGGTCCATGTCCTCAGACTGCAGGAGGAACAGCTGCTTATCATATTCCAAACGTCCAGCTCTCCTCAGCAGCATTCCAGCTGTGCTGAGCCAGGTTGGGCCACAGCTGTAAAGCAGTCTTTGAGCAGTCCGGAGTCTGAAGGAGGCGATTTTGGACTGAATATCCACCAGTCCCTGTCCCCCTTCATCCACAGGCAGGTAAAGTCCTGCTGCCCGGATCCAGTGCCGTCCAGACCAGTAGAAATCCAAGATGGCTCTCTGGATATCCTCCACCAGACCTCTAGGTGGCGTTAGAGCGACCAGTTTGTGCCAGAGAGTCGAGGCGACCAAGTTATTCGAGACCAGGACTCTTCCCCTATATGACAACTGGGGTAGCAACCATTTCCATTTAGATAACCGGGCACACACTTTCTCCTTCACTCCCTCCCAGTTCTTCTTCTGGAAGCCCTCCGACCCCAGAAACACCCCCAGGACCTTCAGACCCTCACTGCCACATTCCAACCCCCCTGGCAGACTGGGCACTGCCTGATCCCTCCACTGCCCCACCAACAAACCCTCACTCTTAGCCCAGTTCACCCGTGCAGAAGAAGCCCTCTCATACAGTGACAGGGTGTCCTGCAGACATTGAACGTCCCCCTGACTGGAGATAAAGACGTTAATATCATCTGCATAAGCAGAGACAGTAGGAGGACGTTCAAAGCCACAGGACCCCGGCAGTGAAATGCCGCTGAGTCGACCCCTCAGCCTGCACAGCAAGGGCTCTATGGCCAGGCTGTACAGCTGCCCCGAGATAGGGCAGCCCTGTCTGATCCCTCACTGTACAGGAATCGGCCGACTCAGCCCTGCCCCCATCTTCACCAAACACTGTGCGCCACTATACAATAAACGAACCCAAGACAAAAACCCATCACCAATACCAAAACCTCTAAGTGCAGAAAACAAATAGGAGTGATCCACCCTATCAAAAGCTTTCTCCTGGTCCAGAGAGACAATACCAATTTTCACACTCTCAGACCTACACACATCAATAACATCTCTCATCAAGAAGATGTTGTCCATAATGGTCCTGTCAGGGACACAATAAGTCTGGTCTGAATGAATGATCAGTTCCAGTATGTCCTTCAGCCTATTAGATAGGGCTCTGGAAAGGATCTTATAATCCGCACAGAGGAGGGAGACAGGCCTCCAGTTCTTGAGCAGAGCCAGATCTCCTTTTTTGGGCAGCAGCGAAAGCACTGCCCTTTGACAGGAGACAGGAAGTGCTCCAGTTTTAAAACAGTCCATAAAAACACCGTGAAGGTCAGGTCCAAGGGTGTTCCAGAACCGTTTGAAAAAGTCCACAGGAAGCCCATCGATCCCAGGGGCCCGTCCTGCTGCCATCTGGTGGACAGCTGCCGTCAGCTCCTCCAGCGTCAGCTCCTCATCCAGAGCCCCTTTCTCCTCCTGGCTCAGCTGAGGAAGCCCCTCCAGGAGCTCCTGGCGACCCTCCATGCTGCATGGCTCCGCCTTGAAGAGACCAGCGTAGAACTCCACAGCATGGTTCCTCATCTCGCCCGGGTTGGTGGTCACTTTGCCTCCAGGGAGCTGAAGACAGGTCATCTGCTTCCTCTGGGCCGTCGTCCTCTCCAAGTTGAAAAAGAAGGAGCTGGGGGCGTCCATGTCCTTCAGCTGGAGGAAACGAGACCTGACCAAAGCTCCCTTCACTCGCTCCTGCAGGAAGGAGCTCAGCTCCAGCCTCTTCTCCTGCAGCTGGTGACTCCTAACAGGATCTGGGTGCCCATGTAACTCCTCCTCAGTGTCCCTGATTCTAGCCTCTAGCTCGTGTATTGCAGTTTTGACTCTAGCTGTGGAGTGGGAAGTGTACTGCTGGCAGAAGCAACGGATCTGCACCTTCCCCATCTCCCACCACAGCTTTAAAGAATTAAAATCAGTTTTTCTGGCCCTCCACTGCTGCCAGAAGGCCTCAAAGTACTGGCAGAAAATTCTGTCCTGCAGGAGTCTGTTGTTAAAAAGCCAGTATGACTTGACCCTTTCACCCGGTGTGATGACTAACTCTATCGTGACAAAATGGTGATCAGTGAAACCTACTGGATAAATGGTGCTCTGTGTTAATCTAGTGCTGAGTGTTTTTGAAATATAAATCCTGTCTAACCTCGCTGCACTGACCCAGTTGTTAGTGACCCTCACCCAAGTGTACTGTCTAGTGTGTGGATGTTTAACCCTCCAGGTGTCTAAAAGGTCCAGGTGTGTGATGACTCTGTTCAAGGCCTGAGCTGACTGTGGATGGGGTTCCCCACTTGTCCGGTCCACAGTGAAGTCCAGTGTGCAGTTAAAATCTCCTCCAATAATTAGCTGGTCCTGCTGGAAGGTGTAGAGTTCCTTTTGTAGCAGGGTGAAAAAGGCTACTCTTTCTGCTCCTTGGTTTGGGGCATAAATGTTCACAAAGCATAACACAGAGTCTTGAATTTGTGCTTTGACGATCAGCAGCCGGCCCTTCACCACCTCAGTGGAGGATAAAACTGTCACCTGAGCAGCAGCTCTGAACAGCACAGCTACTCCTGCACTGACGTTAGTGCCATGGCTGAGGACACAGGACCCCTGCCACCATAAGCCCCAGTCCACCTCATCAGATGGGAGGGTGTGTGTCTCCTGCAGGAACACCACATCCACCTGCTTCTGAGCAGCGACCTCAGAGATCAGAGCCCTTTTTTGTCGATCTCTGCCACCATTAATATTTAGGGACCCCACTTTTAGACTCCTCATGAAAAGGTTAGAGAGGAGAAACAGAACAGAAACAAGAAAAGAACAGTAAAGAGGGGAAAACACTGTACAAGACATGATCAGTTAATCTTCTTGACCTTTTAACATTTTTCCTCATCGCCTCCTTCCTCAGAACAGTAATGTGCTTTTTAAGTCTGAATCGTTTCCTCTCATCTAACAAGTCAACACCAACCAGCTTTTTCAGAGCATTCACTGATCTGATGAATTTATCAGTGTCTTCAAAATAATCAGTGACTTTAACAGACTTTTTATAAGTCTCATCCAGGAAGTTGTTCATTTCCTCCAGAGGATACAGATCAGTAGTTCTGCTGCAGCTTTCACCCACAGATACACTATCTGACTCTGAGTCAAACTCCATGTCATCCTCACAGCAGGACACCTGACTGTTAGACACAGTCTGTCCCTCTGTCTGACTGGTGGACACAGCAGCAGCAGAGGAAGCTGCAGACAGTGGAAGTTCAGTCTGACAGTTATTTTTCTCAGCAGCTTCAGTCTGCTGCTCCACAGTCTGGCACCGCCCCTCCCCACCTTTCTCACCACCGCGATGCGCCTCCGCGCTGGCAGCCGCAGGTTCACCGTCGGGTTCCCCGTCAGGCTCACCGTCGGGTTCCCCGTCAGGCTCACCAGCAGGTTCACCAGCAGGTTCACCGTCAGGCTCACCAGCGGGTTCACCGTCGGGTTCCCCGTCAGGCTCACCAGCAGGTTCACCAGCAGGTTCACCGTCAGGCTCACCAGCAGGTTCACCATTGGATTCGGCCACGGATTCGCCGGCCGCGGCATCCCGATCGGGCGCAGCAGCAGCCGCTGGAGCGGAGCCACTCGGCACACCAGCTGAGGTTGCAGCCTGCTGCTGCTTGTGAGGACACGCAAACCGCTTGTGTCCGACATCACCGCATTCAAAACATTTCATCTGTCCTGAGCTGGCATAAACCATGTACGAGCCCTCACCGTGCCTGACTCTGAATGACACCTCCAGGGTCTGAGAAGGAGAGTCTAAAAACATGAATACCTGTCTCCTCAGGGACTGAACATGTTTAAGTTTGGGATCTTTGCATCCCAAACTTACATTTTTAAAACCACTTGCAAACTTTCCGAATCTGCGGAGCTCGTTTTCCAGCAGCTCGTTAGAAATAAATGGAGGAACCCCGGATACGGTGATCCTCGTGGAAGGAGCTGACAGCGGGGACACCTGCACATACAGGTCCCGAATGAACACCCCGCTTCCTATCAGCTGATAGACCAGCGGCTCTGATTTTAAGAACACTACCACAGCTTTGTTCATCCTGGAGGCGAAGCTCAGCTGGTCATGGCCGACCTGCTCCCCCACAGCCAGCAGAACCTCCTCCACACTCACCGAACTATCCGGAGGGACGATCCGTACTCCCTGCCGGATAGACGGAGGTGGCGTCTCGGAGGACGCCATGCCTCCCAAAAACGACCAGAGACCAGCAGACAGAACCTCTGACAGTCGGCAAACAACGAGAAAACAATTAAAAGACCTCACCTGATCATGCACAAGTGAATAAGCACAGTAGAAATCCCAAGAATTGCGACAGAAACCATTCAAAGCTCCGCGCCACTCACACTTCCACCACTCACGCTACCGCTCACACTCACGCTCACCGGAACCGGAAACAGAGGAGAGAGGAGGAGGAGGAGGAGGAGAGGAGGAGAGGAGGGGAGAGAGGTTTGGTTCTGGCTCACCCTCACAAACCATCACATTTTCTTCTTGTGGTAAACAAACAAAAACAAATAAACAAACAGACCTCAGATCAGTTTCTCTGTTCAGCAGTTTGAAGCAACCCTCCATCCTCCTCCACTGAGCTCAGAACCTCCCACCTGTGGCTGAAGGTCTGATCAGTGTCCATCATGTGATGGTAGGTGTGCTCCACCCTCAGTCTGGACTTTAACAGTCCCAACAGAACCAGGACCCTGGATCTGGTTCCTGCTGGTCAGCCAGATGGACGACTTAGCAGAACCAGACAGAAAGTTCATTAGTGTTTGTACCGTTTTCTTTCTAACGGTCTACCTGGGACCAAAAATAAACAACTGAAAAGAAAACCCTTCCTCCAGACCCTGGAACCATCCTTTCAGGAGCTCAAACAGTGCAGACAGTCTGGGACACTGGCGGCAGCTCCAGAAGGTTCATGATCTCCTGATCCATAATGTGTCCCTCCGTGGAGGACGAGGCCCATGTTCAGGGAGGGGTGATGATTAATTCAGTGGCACCAAAAAGAAGCACATAAATCTGCGATGCCCTGGGTTAGGGTCTGGTTACTTTGACCTCTCGACCTGCACAGTGAGGCTCTATGGCTGTACAGCCCTGTCTGATCCACCATGTACCCCACTACACAAGAAACCAAAACCTGGAATAAGATCCGCCCTGCCAAAAGGTTTCTCCTCCTCAGGAAGCAGGAAGAGAGTCCATAACAACACCAGGAAGGTCTGACGCTCCTTCCTACTATAGCACCTGAAGGCAGCATCACCTCCAACAAATCAAATCAACCAATCAGTGAGCAGCATGACTCACCTGGCCTCCTCCTCCTCCTCCATGTGGAGTGAGGAGGTGCTGTTGACACCTGACTGGAAGCTCCGCCCCCATCCTTCCTCCTCCTCCTCCTCCTGATTGGAACAGATGACATGTTAGGTTATTAAAGAACTGCACAGTTGGTACATGATGATGTCAGTGATGATGTCACTCTACCTGTGGTGCCAAAGTGGGCTCAGAGAAGAAACATGTCCTGACCTCAGGTTCAAAGGTCAAGACATCAGACAACCTCTGAGAACTGCTGGACTACAAAGAGAGAGAGAGAGCGAGAGAGAGAGAGAGAGAGAAAGAGGTAGAGAGAGAGAAAAAAGAGAGAGAGAGGGGGGGTAGAGAGAGAGAGAAAAAAGAGAGAGAGAGGTAGAGAGAGAGAAAAAAAGAGAGAGAGCGAGAGAGAGAAAAAAAGAGAGAGAGAGGGGGTAGAGAGAGACAGAAGAAGAAGAATTCCTTTATTGATCCCTCAATGAGGGAAATTACATTTTTTACATTTTTTCACTCTGTTAGTATATTTCTCAGTTGCACATCACACACACATGCATTAGAGGAGAGGTGTCAGAGTGAGGGGGCTGCCCTCTATCCAGGCGCCCTGAGCAGTTGGGGGTTCGGTGCCTTGCTCAAGGGCACCTCGGCAGTGCCCAGGAGGAGGAACTGGCACCTCTCCAGCTACCAGTCCACTCTCCACATTTTGGTCCAACCTGGACTTGAACTGGCGACCCTCCGATTCCCAGCCCAAGTCACTACAGACTGAGCTACTGCCGCCCCCAGGTAGAGAGAGAGGTAGTTACAGGTTAACAGGTGTATTTTTTCTTCTTATTTCTGGGTTACTCTACCTTGCTTTCAATCTGGTTATGTTCTAGAACCTGGTCCTGGTCCTGGTTTTTCCAGCGTAGAAATTCTCTGAAGGAGAACGGGTTCTGGTCCTCAGAGTCCAGCTGCTCATCTGCTGAGAAACAAAGACCATGATCAATATGATCATTATTACAACTGTTGTTGTTGTTATTATCTGGAGACCATCAAGGTGAAGTAGGTCCTGGTCCATCTCAGTTCTGAAAGAGGTCACTGATACACAACTCTGAAACCAGGTTCCTCTGAGGGGGCCTGGTCTGTGGATCTGGATCCTCCTGGACCTCCTTTAGAGGTGACGTCCAACTGGAAAGATGCCCCATGGTAGACCCAGAACACCCTGGAGAGATCTGGTCTGGCCTGGGCATAAAAACCCTGCTGGGCCTGCAGGACCGCAGACCCAGACCCAGACAGGACCTGCATACCAGGGCTTCAGGCAGATTTTACGCCCACCTGAAGCTCCAGCTCCAGATGAGTCACTGATCTGAGGTCATCTTTAACCTGAGCATCCTGAAAAGCAGCAGCAGCTCTGAGGTGTGGATGACCTGATCAGCTGATCAGTTATCAGATATGAAGCAAAACCTGCTAAATATTGATATGAAAGATCACTCAAAGATGAGCTGATGATCATTATTGCTATTAATATTTGTATTGTTGTTGTTGTTGTTGTTGTGTATTACAGTGAGCTCACCGTCTGTGATGATCAGAGTTTTAGGACCGCTCTTCTGTTTGGACATGACGTCACTCAGCTTATTGATATTAATATTGATAGCAAGTGATCATCTTGTCGTCCTGCAGGACTGAACCAGATCCGGAAACAGACCGGACACAGCCAAGGAGTCACATGATTGACCTTCTAACTTCTCATTGGCTGGGATGATCACGTGACTGGAAAAGAGCAGGAAACCCAAAAAAAACCAAAAAAAAACCACACCGTCCTCTCCATGTGTCCTGGTTCTGAGCAGCGACTCAGTTTGTTTACCTGCAGAGACCCGGAAGAGAGAGTCTGCGCCGGTGAGTTACTGAGGTTAGTGCATGAGCCCGGGCCGGGCCGGGCCGGGCCGGGCCTAGTCCTGGCAGTAGTGTAAAGTGGGACGGCGGGAGATCTGGTGATTCACGGTACTGGACTGTTCTCGTCCCAGATCAGTCTGCTGCTGCAGCTTCGTCAGTTTGGAGTGAGAACACCTCAATCCTGACGAACTTCGTTAATAAAACATGTAATTTTATTATTGGTGCCGCGCTCTCATGCAAAGCCGCACAATGTGAGACATGACTGAATGATGCTTATCATGTAATAAGGTCTCTCATGAAACGGTTGTGAATTGTTTCATGTTATCGTTGTGCCGAACTGAAAAGAAGCTCATAACACTGTTAAAACCATTGAACTTTTGTGTTGTACCATAGTGCTGTGCAGGTACTTTAACTAAACATTTTCTGAAAGGAGTTTGGCGCAGAGCTGAAAAACGTGTCTCATCTGCAGCGCTGGACAATGTCTGAGGAGACTCCACATGAGGGGAAGCAGTCCCAGTCCACCCTGTCTCCATCCCAGGCCCAGTCCACCCAGTCCACCCTGTCTCCATCCCAGGCCCAGTCCCAGTCTGCACAGTCCCCGTCCCAGGCACAGTCCACCCAGTCCACGTCCCAGTCTAAGTCCCAGTCTGGCTCCAGTTCTTCCAGTGGACCAACCTCAGCCAGTCAGTCGTCCAGTGGCTCTGGGACACTGAGCAGTGTGGACACCATCCCCGTCACCCTGTCCTCCGTCCCAGAGGAGCCTGAACCACAGCCTTGGGGCCGTCTTCTGCCCATGGCCCCGGGCTTCAGGAGCCACGGTGAGTTCACTAGCTCACATGCTAACACTGCTGCTACTGTCAACGCTAGGCCTTTGTTCTGAACTGAGGTCTAATACAAGCATTAACGTTAACACTAGCACTCATACCAGCATTAACGCTAGCACTAGCACTCATGCTAGCATCAACGTTAGCACTAACATTAAACGTTAGCACTAGCACTAGAACTCATACCAGCATGAATGTTAGCACTAGCACTCACACTAGCATTAATGATAGCACTAGAACTCATACTAGCATTAAGCCCTATTCTTTAATCAGTAGCCTCCTTCAGTTGGACCAGGTTCTAAATGTTCTGGAGGTTCTGGATCAGGTCCTCATGGTGGACTTATGTGTTCCAGACTGCTTCGAGGACCAGTACCTGTTTGGACGGGGCTCCAAGTGTAACTACGTCCTGAACGATCCCACTGGGGTCCCATCCAAGAAGTTCCAAATCTACAGCAAGAAACACTTCAGGATCTACAGAGTGAGATCACTTCCTGTTTATTATTATCATCACTGACCACTGAAGAGTGACATCACTTCCTGTTTATTATTATCATCACTGACCACTGAAGAGTGACATCACTTCCTGTTTATTATGCCATCACTGACCACTAAAGAGTGACATCACTTCCTGTCTGTCTGTCAGGAGGGCAGTGAGGTCTTCGTGGTGGACTACAGTAATAACGGGACGTTTATTGACGGTAAGCTGATCGGTAAAGACATGAAGCTTCCTCTGGTCAACAACGCAGTGATCGCCTTAGCTGAGCAACGGAACAAAGGTGAGAGACGCATGTCTGTCTACCTATGTACCTGTCTGTCTGTCTACCTATGTACCTGTCTGTCTACCTATGTACCTGTCTGTCTGTCTACCTATGTACCTGTCTGTCTACCTATGTACCTGTCTGTCTGTCTACCTGTGTATCTGTCTGTCTGTCTGTCTACCTATGTATCCTTCTGTCTGTCTTTCTGTCTACCTATGTACCTATCTGTCTGTCTACCTATGTACCTGTCTGTCTACCTATGTACCTGTGTATCTGTCTGTCTGTCTGTCTACCTATGTACCTGTCTGTCTGTCTACCTATGTACCTGTCTGTCTGTCTACCTGTGTACCTGTCTGTCTACCTATGTACCTGTCTGTCTGTCTGTCTACCTGTGTACCTGTCTGTCTACCTATGTACCTGTCTGTCTGTCTGTCTACCTATGTACCTGTCTGTCTGTCTACCTGTGTACCTGTCTGTCTACCTATGTACCTGTCTGTCTGTCTGTCTACCTGTGTACCTGTCTGTCTACCTATGTACCTGTCTGTCTGTCTACCTATGTACCTGTCTGTCTGTCTACCTGTGTACCTGTCTGTCTACCTATGTACCTGTCTGTCTGTCTGTCTGTCTACCTATGTACCTGTCTGTCTGTCTACCTATGTACCTGTCTGTCTACCTGTGTACCTGTCTGTCTGTCTACCTGTGTACCTGTCTGTCTGTCTACCTATGTACCTGTCTGTCTGTCTGTCTGTCTACCTATGTACCTGTCTGTCTGTCTACCTGTGTACCTGTCTGTCTACCTATGTACCTGTCTGTCTGTCTACCTGTGTACCTGTCTGTCTACCTATGTACCTGTCTGTCTACCTATGTACCTGTCTGTCTGTCTGTCTACCTATGTACCTGTCTGTCTGTCTACCTATGTACCTGTCTGTCTGTCTCTGTCTGTCTACCTGTACCTGTCTGTCTGTCTCCCTGCCTATGTACCTGTCTGTCTACCTATGTACCTGTCTGTCTGTCTGTCTACCTATGTACCTGTCTGTCTGTCTACCTGTGTACCTGTCTGTCTGTCTACCTGTGTACCTGTCTGTCTGTCTGTCTACCTGTGTACCTGTCTGTCTGTCTACCTATGTATCTGTCTGTCTGTCTGTCTACCTGTGTACCTGTCTGTCTGTCTACCTATGTACCTGTCTGTCTGTCTACCTGTGTACCTGTCTGTCTGTCTACCTGTGTACCTGTCTGTCTGTCTGTCTACCTGTGTACCTGTCTGTCTGTCTACCTATGTACCTGTCTGTCTGTCTGTCTACCTGTGTACCTGTCTGTCTGTCTGTCTACCTGTGTACCTGTCTGTCTGTCTGTCTACCTATGTATCTGTCTGTCTGTCTGTCTACCTGTGTACCTGTCTGTCTGTCTGTCTACCTGTGTACCTGTCTGTCTGTCTACCTGTGTACCTGTCTGTCTGTCTGTCTACCTGTGTACCTGTCTGTCTGTCTACCTGTGTACCTGTCTGTCTGTCTGTCTGTCTACCTATGTACCTGTCTTTCTGTCTACCTATGTATCTGTCTGTCTGTCTGTCTACCTATGTACCTGTCTGTCTGTCTACCTATGTACCTGTCTGTCTGTCTGTCTACCTATGTATCTGTCTGTCTGTCTGTCTACCTATGTATCTGTCTGTCTGTCTGTCTACCTATGTACCTGTCTGTCTGTCTGTCTACCTATGTACCTGTCTTTCTGTCTACCTATGTATCTGTCTGTCTGTCTGTCTGTCTGTCTGTCTACCTGTGTACCTGTCTGTCTGTCTGTCTACCTGTGTACCTGTCTGTCTGTCTGTCTACCTGTGTACCTGTCTGTCTGTCTGTCTACCTGTGTACCTGTCTGTCTGTCTGTCTACCTGTGTACCTGTCTGTCTGTCTGTCTACCTATGTATCTGTCTGTCTACCTGTGTACCTGTCTGTCTGTCTACCTATGTACCTGTCTGTCTGTCTGTCTACCTATGTACCTGTCTGTCTGTCTACCTATGTACCTGTCTGTCTGTCTGTCTACCTATGTACCTGTCTGTCTGTCTGTCTACCTATGTACCTGTCTGTCTGTCTGTCTACCTATGTACCTGTCTGTCTGTCTGTCTACCTGTGTACCTGTCTGTCTGTCTGTCTACCTGTGTACCTGTCTGTCTGTCTGTCTACCTATGTACCTGTCTGTCTGTCTACCTATGTACCTGTCTGTCTGTCTGTCTACCTGTGTACCTGTCTGTCTGTCTGTCTACCTGTGTACCTGTCTGTCTGTCTGTCTGTCTACCTATGTACCTGTCTTTCTGTCTACCTATGTATCTGTCTGTCTGTCTGTCTACCTATGTACCTGTCTGTCTGTCTGTCTACCTATGTACCTGTCTGTCTGTCTGTCTACCTGTGTACCTGTCTGTCTGTCTGTCTACCTATGTATCTGTCTGTCTGTCTACCTATGTATCTGTCTGTCTGTCTACCTGTCTGTCTGTCTGTCTGTCTACCTATGTATCTGTCTGTCTGTCTACCTGTGTACCTGTCTGTCTGTCTGTCTACCTATGTACCTGTCTGTCTGTCTACCTATGTATCTGTCTGTCTGTCTGTCTACCTGTGTACCTGTCTGTCTGTCTGTCTACCTGTGTACCTGTCTGTCTGTCTGTCTACCTGTGTACCTGTCTGTCTGTCTGTCTGTCTACCTATGTACCTGTCTGTCTGTCTACCTATGTACCTGTCTGTCTGTCTACCTATGTACCTGTCTGTCTGTCTGTCTACCTGTCTGTCTGTCTGTCTGTCTACCTATGTATCTGTCTGTCTGTCTACCTATGTACCTATCTTTCTGTCTACCTATGTATCTGTCTGTCTGTCTGTCTACCTATGTACCTGTCTGTCTGTCTACCTATGTACCTGTCTGTCTGTCTGTCTACCTATGTACCTGTCTGTCTGTCTACCTATGTACCTGTCTTTCTGTCTACCTATGTATCTGTCTGTCTGTCTGTCTACCTATGTACCTGTCTGTCTGTCTACCTATGTACCTGTCTGTCTGTCTGTCTACCTGTGTACCTGTCTGTCTGTCTGTCTACCTATGTATCTGTCTGTCTGTCTGTCTACCTATGTACCTGTCTTTCTGTCTACCTATGTATCTGTCTGTCTGTCTGTCTACCTATGTACCTGTCTTTCTGTCTACCTATGTATCTGTCTGTCTGTCTGTCTACCTATGTATCTGTCTGTCTGTCTACCTGTGTACCTGTCTGTCTGTCTGTCTACCTATGTATCTGTCTGTCTGTCTGTCTACCTATGTACCTGTCTGTCTGTCTGTCTACCTATGTACCTGTCTGTCTGTCTACCTATGTATCTGTCTGTCTGTCTGTCTACCTATGTACCTGTCTGTCTGTCTGTCTACCTATGTACCTGTCTTTCTGTCTGTCTATGTACCTGTCTGTCTGTCTACCTATGTACCTGTCTGTCTGTTTACCTATGTATCTGTCTGTCTGTCTGTCTACCTATGTACCTGTCTGTCTGTCTACCTATGTATCTGTCTGTCTTTCTGTCTACCTATGTATCTGTCTGTCTGTCTGTCTACCTATGTACCTGTCTGTCTGTCTGTCTACCTATGTACCTGTCTGTCTGTCTACCTATGTATCTGTCTGTCTTTCTGTCTACCTATGTATCTGTCTGTCTGTCTGTCTGTCTACCTATGTACCTGTCTTTCTGTCTACCTATGTATCTGTCTGTCTGTCTGTCTACCTATGTACCTGTCTTTCTGTCTACCTATGTATCTGTCTGTCTGTCTGTCTACCTATGTATCTGTCTTTCTGTTTACCTATGTATCTGTCTGTCTGTCTGTCTACCTATGTATCTGTCTGTCTGTCTGTCTACCTATGTATCTGTCTTTCTGTTTACCTATGTATCTGTCTGTCTGTCTGTCTACCTATGTACCTGTCTTTCTGTTTACCTATGTATCTGTCTGTCTGTCTGTCTACCTATGTACCTGTCTTTCTGTCTACCTATGTATCTGTCTGTCTGTCTGTCTACCTATGTACCTGTCTTTCTGTCTACCTATGTACCTGTCTGTCTGTCTACCTATGTATCTGTCTGTCTTTCTGTCTACCTATGTATCTGTCTGTCTGTCTGTCTACCTATGTACCTGTCTTTCTGTTTACCTATGTATCTGTCTGTCTGTCTGTCTGTCTACCTATGTACCTGTCTTTCTGTTTACCTATGTATCTGTCTGTCTGTCTGTCTGTCTACCTATGTATCTGTCTTTCTGTCTACCTATGTATCTGTCTGTCTGTCTGTCTACCTGTGTACCTGTCTGTCTGTCTGTCTACCTGTGTACCTGTCTGTCTGTCTGTCTACCTGTGTACCTGTCTGTCTGTCTGTCTACCTATGTATCTGTCTGTCTGTCTGTCTACCTGTGTACCTGTCTGTCTGTCTACCTGTGTACCTGTCTGTCTGTCTGTCTACCTATGTACCTGTCTTTCTGTCTACCTATGTATCTGTCTGTCTGTCTGTCTACCTGTGTACCTGTCTGTCTGTCTGTCTACCTATGTACCTGTCTTTCTGTCTACCTATGTATCTGTCTGTCTGTCTGTCTACCTGTGTACCTGTCTGTCTGTCTGTCTACCTATGTATCTGTCTGTCTGTCTGTCTACCTGTGTACCTGTCTGTCTGTCTGTCTACCTGTGTACCTGTCTGTCTGTCTGTCTACCTATGTATCTGTCTGTCTGTCTGTCTACCTATGTACCTGTCTTTCTGTCTACCTATGTATCTGTCTGTCTGTCTGTCTACCTATGTACCTGTCTGTCTGTCTGTCTACCTGTGTACCTGTCTGTCTGTCTGTCTACCTATGTATCTGTCTGTCTGTCTGTCTACCTGTGTACCTGTCTGTCTGTCTACCTGTGTACCTGTCTGTCTGTCTGTCTACCTATGTACCTGTCTTTCTGTCTACCTATGTATCTGTCTGTCTGTCTGTCTACCTGTGTACCTGTCTGTCTGTCTGTCTACCTGTGTACCTGTCTGTCTGTCTACCTGTGTACCTGTCTGTCTGTCTGTCTGTCTACCTATGTACCTGTCTTTCTGTCTACCTATGTATCTGTCTGTCTGTCTGTCTACCTATGTATCTGTCTGTCTGTCTGTCTACCTATGTACCTGTCTTTCTGTCTACCTATGTATCTGTCTGTCTGTCTGTCTACCTATGTACCTGTCTGTCTGTCTACCTATGTACCTGTCTGTCTGTCTACCTATGTACCTGTCTTTCTGTCTACCTATGTATCTGTCTGTCTGTCTCTCTACCTATGTACCTGTCTGTCTGTCTGTCTACCTATGTACCTGTCTTTCTGTCTACCTATGTACCTGTCTGTCTGTCTACCTATGTATCTGTCTGTCTTTCTGTCTACCTATGTATCTGTCTGTCTGTCTGTCTACCTATGTACCTGTCTTTCTGTCTACCTATGTACCTGTCTTTCTGTCTACCTATGTACCTGTCTGTCTGTCTACCTATGTATCTGTCTGTCTTTCTGTCTACCTATGTATCTGTCTGTCTGTCTGTCTACCTATGTACCTGTCTTTCTGTTTACCTATGTATCTGTCTGTCTGTCTGTCTACCTATGTACCTGTCTGTCTGTCTACCTATGTATCTGTCTGTCTTTCTGTCTACCTATGTATCTGTCTGTCTGTCTGTCTACCTATGTACCTGTCTGTCTGTCTACCTATGTACCTGTCTGTCTGTCTGTCTACCTGTCTGTCTGTCTGTCTGTCTACCTATGTATCTGTCTGTCTGTCTACCTATGTACCTATCTTTCTGTCTACCTATGTATCTGTCTGTCTGTCTGTCTACCTATGTACCTGTCTGTCTGTCTACCTATGTACCTGTCTGTCTGTCTGTCTACCTATGTACCTGTCTGTCTGTCTACCTATGTACCTGTCTTTCTGTCTACCTATGTATCTGTCTGTCTGTCTGTCTACCTATGTACCTGTCTGTCTGTCTACCTATGTACCTGTCTGTCTGTCTGTCTACCTATGTATCTGTCTGTCTGTCTGTCTACCTATGTATCTGTCTGTCTGTCTGTCTACCTATGTACCTGTCTTTCTGTCTACCTATGTATCTGTCTGTCTGTCTGTCTACCTATGTATCTGTCTGTCTGTCTGTCTACCTATGTACCTGTCTGTCTGTCTGTCTACCTATGTACCTGTCTTTCTGTTTACCTATGTATCTGTCTGTCTGTCTGTCTGTCTACCTATGTACCTGTCTGTCTGTCTACCTATGTATCTGTCTGTCTTTCTGTCTACCTATGTATCTGTCTGTCTGTCTACCTATGTATCTGTCTGTCTTTCTGTCTACCTATGTACCTGTCTGTCTGTCTACCTATGTATCTGTCTGTCTGTCTGTCTACCTATGTACCTGTCTGTCTGTCTACCTATGTACCTGTCTTTCTGTCTACCTATGTATCTGTCTGTCTGTCTGTCTACCTGTGTACCTGTCTGTCTGTCTACCTATGTACCTGTCTGTCTGTCTGTCTACCTGTGTACCTGTCTGTCTGTCTGTCTACCTGTGTACCTGTCTGTCTGTCTGTCTACCTGTGTACCTGTCTGTCTGTCTGTCTACCTATGTATCTGTCTGTCTGTCTGTCTACCTGTGTACCTGTCTGTCTGTCTGTCTACCTGTGTACCTGTCTGTCTGTCTACCTGTGTACCTGTCTGTCTGTCTACCTATGTACCTGTCTGTCTGTCTGTCTACCTGTGTACCTGTCTGTCTGTCTGTCTACCTGTGTACCTGTCTGTCTGTCTGTCTACCTGTGTACCTGTCTGTCTGTCTACCTGTGTACCTGTCTGTCTGTCTACCTATGTATCTGTCTGTCTGTCTGTCTACCTATGTACCTGTCTTTCTGTCTACCTATGTATCTGTCTGTCTGTCTGTCTACCTGTGTACCTGTCTGTCTGTCTACCTGTGTACCTGTCTGTCTGTCTACCTATGTACCTGTCTGTCTGTCTGTCTACCTGTGTACCTGTCTGTCTGTCTGTCTACCTATGTATCTGTCTGTCTGTCTGTCTACCTATGTACCTGTCTTTCTGTCTACCTATGTATCTGTCTGTCTGTCTGTCTACCTATGTACCTGTCTGTCTGTCTACCTGTGTACCTGTCTGTCTGTCTGTCTGTCTACCTATGTACCTGTCTGTCTGTCTGTCTACCTGTGTACCTGTCTGTCTGTCTGTCTACCTATGTATCTGTCTGTCTGTCTACCTGTGTACCTGTCTGTCTGTCTGTCTACCTATGTATCTGTCTGTCTGTCTGTCTACCTGTGTACCTGTCTGTCTGTCTGTCTACCTGTGTACCTGTCTGTCTGTCTGTCTACCTATGTATCTGTCTGTCTGTCTGTCTACCTATGTATCTGTCTGTCTGTCTGTCTACCTATGTATCTGTCTGTCTGTCTACCTGTGTACCTGTCTGTCTGTCTGTCTACCTATGTACCTGTCTGTCTGTCTGTCTACCTATGTACCTGTCTGTCTGTCTGTCTGTCTACCTGTCTGTCTGTCTGTCTGTCTACCTATGTATCTGTCTGTCTGTCTACCTATGTACCTATCTTTCTGTCTACCTATGTATCTGTCTGTCTGTCTGTCTACCTATGTACCTGTCTGTCTGTCTACCTATGTACCTGTCTGTCTGTCTGTCTACCTATGTACCTGTCTGTCTGTCTACCTATGTATCTGTCTGTCTGTCTGTCTACCTATGTACCTGTCTGTCTGTCTACCTATGTACCTGTCTTTCTGTCTGCCTATGTATCTGTCTGTCTGTCTGTCTGTCTACCTATGTACCTGTCTGTCTGTCTACCTATGTACCTGTCTGTCTGTCTGTCTACCTATGTACCTGTCTTTCTGTCTACCTATGTATCTGTCTGTCTGTCTGTCTACCTATGTACCTGTCTGTCTGTCTACCTATGTACCTGTCTGTCTTTCTGTCTACCTATGTACCTGTCTGTCTGTCTGTCTACCTATGTACCTATCTTTCTGTCTACCTATGTATCTGTCTGTCTGTCTGTCTACCTATGTACCTATCTTTCTGTCTACCTATGTATCTGTCTGTCTGTCTACCTATGTATCTGTCTGTCTGTCTACCTATGTACCTATCTTTCTGTCTACCTATGTATCTGTCTGTCTGTCTACCTATGTACCTGTCTGTCTTTCTGTCTACCTATGTACCTGTCTGTCTGTCTGTCTACCTATGTACCTATCTTTCTGTCTACCTATGTATCTGTCTGTCTGTCTGTCTACCTATGTATCTGTCTGTCTACCTATGTACCTGTCTGTCTGTCTGTCTACCCATGTACCTATCTGTGTACGTACCTGTTTGTCTGTCTACCTGTCTCTGTCTCTGTCTCTCTCGTCAGTCTTTGTCTTCATGGACCTGATGTCAGACGATCAGTCCAGTTTACCTAAAGAGCTTCAGGAGAAATATCTGCTGACTCGACGCATCGGAACGTGAGTCTGACACTGTTCACACCTGTGTGATGTCACTTCCTGCACCCTGAAGATTGATTTTGTGTGTGTGTGTGTGTGTGTGTGTGTGTGTGTGTGTTTGTGTTGCAGAGGAGTATGTGGTGAAGTCAAACTGGCCTTTGAGCGATCTTCATGCAGGAAGTTTGCTGTGAAAATAATAAACAAGAAGAACTTTCAGTCTGAAGGGGTGAGTCTCATCTGCTCTCTGATTGGCTGAGGGCTCTCCTTCCTTCCTTCCATCCTTTCTTCCTCCTCTCGTTCCCTTCTTTCCTTCCTGTCAGTGATGTAGCAGAAGTTAGCATTTAAAAAACAGAAAACTCCAGCCATTGATGTCCTCAGGGCCAATGGCAGGTTAGGAGCTTGTCATGTGATCTGCTTTGGTCCAATCACAGACGGCAACACGAAACGCACAAACGGAGATCGAGATTCTGCAGCGAGTCGACCATGTGAGTGAGCCGTTACATCGACTGCACATTAATTAATCTGTGATCAACAGAAAGAGTTAATGATTATGTTTGATCCTGGTCTCCTGCAGCCTTGTCTCATAAAGACAGAGGACTTCTATCAGACGGAGGACAGTTATTACATCGTGTTGGAGCTGTGAGTTAAAGCTGCTAGAAGCTCTTTATGTCATTTGAGTAGATTTACACCTGTCTGTCTACCTGTCTGTCTGTCTCTCAGGATGGAGGGAGGAGAGCTTTTCCACAGAGTCAAGGCTCAGCAGCTCAAAGAGTCCACTGCCAAACTGTATTTCTATCAGATGCTGAGAGCGGTCCAGGTAAGACTGCAGGGGTGAAGTGGGTTCAGGTCTGAGTACAGAGTACAGAGAGGGTTCAGGTCTGAGTACAGAGTACAGAGCGGGTTCAGGTCTGAGTACAGAGCGGGTTCAGGTCTGAGTACAGAGTACAGAGAGGGTTCAGGTCTGAGTACAGAGAGGGTTCAGGTCTGAGTACAGAGTACAGAGAGGGTTCAGGTCTGAGTACAGAGAGGGTTCGGGTCTGAGTACAGAGTACAGAGAGGGTTCAGGTCTGAGTACAGAGCGGGTTCAGGTCTGAGTACAGAGAGGGTTCAGGTCTGAGTACAGAGGGGGTTCAGGTCTGAGTACAGAGCGGGTTCAGGTCTGAGTACAGAGAGGGTTCAGGTCTGAGTACAGAGTACAGAGCGGGTTCAGGTCTGAGTACAGAGCGGGTTCAGGTCTGAGTACAGAGAGAGTACAGAGCGGGTTCAGGTCTGAGTACAGAGCGGGTTCAGGTCTGAGTACAGAGCGGGTTCAGTTCTGAGTACAGAGCGGGTTCAGGTCTGAGTACAGAGCGGGTTCAGGTCTGAGTACAGAGCGGGTTCAGGTCTGAGTACAGAGTACAGAGAGGGTTCAGGTCTGAGTACAGAGTACAGAGAGGGTTCAGGTCTGAGTACAGAGTACAGAGAGGGTTCAGGTCTGAGTACAGAGTACAGAGAGGGTTCAGGTCTGAGTACAGAGCGGGTTCAGGTCTGAGTACAGAGCGGGTTCAGGTCTGAGTACAGAGCGGGTTCGGGTCTGAGTACAGAGTACAGAGAGGGTTCGGGTCTGAGTACAGAGTACAGAGAGGGTTCGGGTCTGAGTACAGAGTACAGAGCGGGTTCGGGTCTGAGTACAGAGTACAGAGAGGGTTCGGGTCTGAGTACAGAGTACAGAGAGGGTTCAGGTCTGAGTACAGAGCGGGTTCAGGTCTGAGTACAGAGTACAGAGAGGGTTCGGGTCTGAGTACAGAGTACAGAGAGGGTTCAGGTCTGAGTACAGAGCGGGTTCAGGGAACCCTTGGCTTTACAGACTGTAATTGTGGCTCCAGTATCTCCACAGTAAGGGGATCATCCACAGAGACCTGAAACCAGAGAACATCCTTCTGTCCTCTCAGGAGGACATCTGTCTCATCAAGGTACATACTTCTTCATCATCACAGCCACCACCACCATCATATTCGTCCTCACAGTCTCTGCATGTCCCGCTCAGGTGACGGACTTCAATCAGTCCAGGATCCTGGAGGAGACCCTGCTGATGAGGACTCTGTGTGGGACTCCTTCCTACCTGGCTCCTGAAGTCTTCACCCACGCCACCACCACCGGGTACAGCCTGGCAGTGGATGCCTGGAGCCTTGGAGTCCTGCTCTTCGTCTGGTAGGCTCCTGTCTCGTCTGTCTGTCTGTCTGATGGACAGCTGGCTGATGTCCTCAGGTGTTCACCTGTCTCTCTCTCTACCTGTCTGTCTCTCAGTCTGTGTGGTTATCCACCTTTCCACGAAAGCTTTGGTCGCCAGTCGATCACAGAGCAGATCATCCGTGGAGAATTCACCATGGTACCATCCAAGTGGAAACACATCTCTGACCAAGGTACTACTGTACTACTACTACTACTACTGCAGTAGTACTGGTAGCACTGAGTGTGTGTGTGTGTGTGTGTGTGTGTGTTTCCAGCGAAGGATGTGGTGAGGAAGCTGCTCGTTGTTGATCCCAGCAGGAGGATGACGATAGAGGAGGCCCTGCAGCATCCCTGGTTACAGGTACTGACACTACACCTGCCGCAGTACTACTGTAGTACTGGTACACCACTGAAATCCATAACCATGGGTCCAGGTCCCAGCCTCAGTCTGAGAAAACTACTGTATGATGGTCCCTGTCCAAGTGCATGGTGGGAACTGTAGTCTGCACTGTTTCCTGTTTTCAGGATGGTGAGATGCGGCTGACGGCTCACAGACTCATGTTCCCCTCTGATGCTGCTGCTGCTGCTGCTGCCATGGTAACCAAGCTTACATATCATTCATTAAAACTCATTGATAGTGACGCTGACTCCCCCATCCCCCCACCCCCCATCCCCAGGAGGAGGAGTCAGCCTCTGGGAGGAAACGAAGACGAGATGAAGGAGACCAATCAGAGGAGGAACAGCCGGCCAAGAGGAGCCAAGCCCCACCCCCTGTGTAAGGGACCAATCATATTCATCCATTCCTGCGTCATATGACACATTTACTACTGAAACACTGTAAATAAAGTTTTCTATTAAAGTGATTCATATTTACTGTTTCTGGTTTATTCACTTTAACACTGAAGAGCCGAAAGTTTCAAACTGTTGACAGACGAGTAAATAAGTAAAGAGCTGCATGTGAAAATAAAATAGAACTTTATTTCTCTTCATCATTTAAAATCTGATCATAAACAACATCAGCTGAGAGCTGATTGGAAGAAAGGCTGTGACATCACCAGAACATGTTTTAAAATGGATTTGTTTGTGAATCATATGAAGTTTCAGATTATTGGTTTAAAGTTTTATAAAAACATATTTGACACCTGAGAAACACTTATCGTCATCATCATCATCATTAACAACCTCTCTGCTAAAAAGAACCAGGATAGCAGTGGAAAAATATTCTGTCATCTTTTCTTTCTTAACTGAAAGAAACATCAGGAGGAAAAAACAGTGGCACCAAGAGAATCACTCCAGGCCGCCAACTTCCTGTTAGCAAAGGTCCAACTTCCTGCTAACACTGCACTAACTTCCTGTTAGCAGAGGGTTAACTTCCTGCTAACACTGCACTAACTTCCTGTTAGCAGAGGGTTAACTTCCTGCTAACACTGCACTAACTTCCTGTTAGCAGAGGGTTAACATCCTGCTAACACTGGACTAACTTCCTATTAGCAGAGGGTTAACATCCTGCTAACACTGGACTAACTTCCTGTTAGCAGAGGGTTAACATCCTGCTAACACTGGACTAACTTCCTGTTAGCAGAGGGTTAACATCCTGCTAACACTGGACTAACTTCCTGTTAGCAGAGGGTTAACATCCTGCTAATACTGGACTAACTTCCTGTTAGCAGAGGGTTAACTTCCTGCTAACACTGCACCAACTCTCCGTTAGCAGAGGGTTAACTTCCTGCTAACACTGCACCAACTCTCCGTTAGCAGAGGGTTAACTTCCTGCTAACACTGCACTAACTTCCTGTTAGCAGAGGGTTAACTTCCTGCTAACACTGCACTAACTTCCTGTTAGCAGAGGGTTAACTTCCTGCTAACACTGGACTAACTTCCTGTTAGCAGAGGGTTGACTTCCTGCTAACACTGGACTAACTTCCTGTTAGCAGAGGGTTAACTTCCTGCTAACACTGCACTAACTTCCTGTTAGCAGAGGGTTAACTTCCTGCTAACACTGGACTAACTTCCTGTTAGCAGAGGGTTAACTTCCTGCTAACACTGGACTAACTTCCTGTTAGCAGAGGGTTAACTTCCTGCTAACACTGCACTAACTTCCTGTTAGCAGAGGGTTAACTTCCTGCTAACACTGCACTAACTTCCTGTTAGCAGAGGGTTAACTTCCTGCTAACACTGGACTAACTTCCTGTTAGCAGAGGGTTGACTTCCTGTTAACTCTGCACTAACTTACTAACTGGAGCACAGATATAATGATTCAGTCACGTTGCTTCTAAACTTTCCAAATGTTTCCACCGCAGCCTGAGCATTTCAAACCTCAATGATGATTGGCTCCTCCTTCAGTCAGGTGTGTCTTGGCCCCGCCCATCTCTGTCACATCACCCCTGTGACATCACAGCTTGGCCTTACGGCGATCTCTAAGGGCATACAGCACGGCATGAGCTCGGTCGAAGGACTCGCCAACAGCTGCCTGGACTCGGCTCCTCCAGCGCTGCAGCTGAGGACGTCGCTGCAGGACATCTCTGTCCCCCCCGACAGGCTGCAGAGACACACTGAGCATGCTCAGAACCAGCCAGCCACCACGAGCCCATCCCCTAACACGTGCTGGACCAAAGTCTCTCACCTGCATGAGCTCACAGACAGCCAGCAGGTCGGCCACAGTGATGTCATCGCCACACAGGTAGGGCTGTCTGCGTAGAAACATGGTCTCCAGTTTGTCCAGAGTGTCCTCCAGCTGAGACAGTGCACGATTCAAACGCACCTCGTCCACTGGAGAGCCGGTCTGAGCCGGGAGGAGCACCTGAGACAGGGAGAGAGAGAGAGAGAGAGAGAGAGTGAGAGAGAGAAAGAACGAAAGAGAGAGAGATGTAGAGAAAGAGAGAGAGAGAGAGAGAAAGAAAGAGATGTAGAGACAGAGAGAGAAAGAGAGAGAAAGAGATGTAGAGACAGAGAGAGAAAGAAAGAGAGAGATTTAGAGACAGAGAGAGAGAAAGAAAGAGGGAAAGAAAGAGAGAGAGAGAAAAAGAAAGAGAGATGTAGCGACAGAGAGCGAAAGTGAGAGAGAGAAAGAACGAAAGAGAGAGAGATGTAGAGAAAGAGAGAGAGAGAGAAAGAAAGAGATGTAGAGACAGAGAGAGAAAGAGAGAGAAAGAGATGTAGAGACAGAGAGAGAAAGAAAGAGAGAGATTTAGAGACAGAGAGAGAAAGAAAGAGAGAGATGTAGCGACAGAGAGAGAGAAAGAGAGAGAGATGTAGAGACAGAGAGAGAAAGAGATGTAGAGACAGAGATAGAAAGAAAGAGAGAGATTTAGAGACAGAGAGAGAGAAAGAAAGAGGGAAAGAAAGAGAGAGAGAGAAAAAGAAAGAGAGATGTAGCGACAGAGAGAGAGAGAGAGAAAGAGAGAGATGTAGAGACAGAGAGAGAAAGAAAGAGAGAGAGTAATAAAGAGAGATGTAGCGACAGAGAGAGAGAGAAAGAAAGAGTAAGAGATGTAGAGACAGAGAGAGAAAGTGAGAGAGAGAAAGAAAGAGAGTAATAAAGAGAGATGTAGCGACAGAGAGAGAGAGAGAAAGAAAGAGAGATGTAGAGACAGAGAGAGAAAGTGAGAGAGAGAAAGAAAGAGAGTAATAAAGAGAGATGTACCGACAGAGAGAGAGAGAGAGAGAGAGAGAGAGAAGAGAGATGTAGAGACAGAGAGAGAAAGTGAGAGAGAGAAAGAAAGAGAGAGAGTAATAAAGAGAGATGTAGCGACAGAGAGAGAGAAAGAAAGAAAGAGTAAGAGATGTAGAGACAGAGAGAGAAAGTGAGAGAGAGAAAGAAAGAGAGTAATAAAGAGAGATGTACCGACAGAGAGAGAGAGAGAGAGAGAAGAGAGATGTAGAGACAGAGAGAGAAAGTGAGAGAGAGAAAGAAAGAGAGAGAGTAATAAAGAGAGATGTAGCGACAGAGAGAGAGAAAGAAAGAAAGAGTAAGAGATGTAGAGACAGAGAGAGAAAGTGAGAGAGAGAAAGAAAGAGAGTAATAAAGAGAGATGTAGAGACAGAGAGAGAGAGAGAAAGAGAGATGTAGAGACAGAGAGAGAAAGTGAGAGAGAGAAAGAAAGAGAGTAATAAAGAGAGATGTAGAGACAGAGAGAGAGAGAGAAAGAAAGAGAGATGTAGAGACAGAGAGAGAAAGTGAGAGAGAGAAAGAAAGAGAGTAATAAAGAGAGATGTAGCGACAGAGAGAGAGAGAGAAAGAAAGAGAGATGTAGAGACAGAGAGAGAAAGTGAGAGAGAGAAAGAAAGAGAGAGAGTAATAAAGAGAGATGTAGCGACAGAGAGAGAGAGAGAAAGAAAGAGAGATGTAGAGACAGAGAGAGAAAGTGAGAGAGAGAAAGAAAGAGAGAGAGTAATAAAGAGAGATGTAGCGACAGAGAGAGAGAAAGAGAGAGTGTTAGAGTGTGTGTGTTTGAGTGTGTGTGTTAGAGTGTGTACCTCCAGTATGAACACTCTAGCAGTGTGTAGTCGTGTGTTAGAGTGTGTGTGTTAGAGTGTGTGTGTTAGAGTGTGTACCTCCAGTATGAACACTCTAGCAGTGTGTAGTTGTGTGTTAGAGTGTGTGTGTTAGAGTGTGTGTGTTAGAGTGTGTACCTCCAGTATGAACACTCTAGCAGTGTGTAGTCGTGTGTTAGAGTGTGTGTGTTAGAGTGTGTGTGTTAGAGTGTGTACCTCCAGTATGAACACTCTAGCAGTGTGTAGTCGTGTGTTAGAGTGTGTGTGTTAGAGTGTGTGTGTTAGAGTGTGTGTGTGTTAGAGTGTGTGTGTTAGAGTGTGTACCTCCAGTATGAACACTCTAGCAGTGTGTAGTCGTGTGTTAGAGTGTGTGTGTTAGAGTGTGTGTGTTAGAGTGTGTACCTCCAGTATGAACACTCTAGCAGTGTGTAGTCGTGTGTTAGAGTGTGTGTGTTTGAGTGTGTGTGTTAGAGTGTGTACCTCCAGTATGAACACTCTAGCAGTGTGTAGTCGTGTGTTAGAGTGTGTGTGTTTGAGTGTGTGTGTTTGAGTGTGTGTGTTAGAGTGTGTGTGTTTGAGTGTGTGTGTTAGAGTGTGTGTGTTAGAGTGTGTACCTCCAGTATGAACACTCTAGCAGTGTGTAGTCGTGTGTTAGAGTGTGTGTGTTTGAGTGTGTGTGTTAGAGTGTGTGTGTTAGAGTGTGTGTTAGAGTGTGTGTGTTTGAGTGTGTGTGTTAGAGTGTGTACCTCCAGTATGAACACTCTAGCAGTGTGTAGTCGTGTGTTAGAGTGTGTGTTAGAGTGTGTGTGTTAGAGTGTGTGTTAGAGTGTGTGTGTTAGAGTGTGTGTTAGAGTGTGTGTGTTAGAGTGTGTGTTAGAGTGTGTGTGTTAGAGTGTGTGTGTTAGAGTGTGTGTGTTAGAGTGTGTGTGTTAGAGTGTGTACCTCCAGTATGAACACTCTAGCAGTGTGTAGTCGTGTGTTAGAGTGTGTGTGTTAGAGTGTGTGTTAGAGTGTGTGTTAGAGTGTGTGTGTTAGAGTGTGTACCTCCAGTATGAACACTCTAGCAGTGTGTAGTCGTGTGTTAGAGTGTGTGTGTTTGAGTGTGTGTGTTAGAGTGTGTACCTCCAGTATGAACACTCTAGCAGTGTGTAGTCGTGTGTTAGAGTGTGTGTGTTAGAGTGTGTGTGTTAGAGTGTGTGTGTTAGAGTGTGTACCTCCAGTATGAACACTCTAGCAGTGTGTAGTCGTGTGTTAGAGTGTGTGTTTGAGTGTGTGTGTTAGAGTGTGTACCTCCAGTATGAACACTCTAGCAGTGTGTAGTCGTGTGTTAGAGTGTGTGTGTTAGAGTGTGTGTGTTAGAGTGTGTACCTCCAGTATGAACACTCTAGCAGTGTGTAGTCGTGTGTTAGAGTGTGTGTGTTTGAGTGTGTGTGTTAGAGTGTGTGTGTTTGAGTGTGTGTGTTAGAGTGTGTACCTCCAGTATGAACACTCTAGCAGTGTGTAGTCGTGTGTTAGAGTGTGTGTGTTTGAGTGTGTGTGTTAGAGTGTGTACCTCCAGTATGAACACTCTAGCAGTGTGTAGTCGTGTGTTAGAGTGATGCCAGGCTGTGTATTCGTCCACTTTGGCTCGTCTCTCTGGTTGCCGTGGATACCAGTGCTCTGGGACGTCATACCTGGTGGCCAGGTACTTCAAGATGGCGTCACTACAGCAAACACACACAGACATTAACACTTCCCACAGGACGGACACACTGCACACATGCAGAGCGGCCAAGATGGCGTCTCGAGCAACCACGACGCTGTGGTTTACTGAGGAGCTTCAGACGGGTTCTTTTTGACTCTTCTGTTCCATACCGTGACGACGACGACCCGGCGTGCCACTCCAGAGTTTTGCTGACAGAATTGGCGGAAAAAGAGACATTGCTTTGCGAAAAGTACTCGAGGCTGCGGGACACCTCGCTTTGTGTGGACACGAGGTAAAGAAGCATGTGACTCTGTCCATGGTGACATTATTGACCTGGAGCAAAAGCTGGAGCACACCACTGAACCAGGTGGAGCAACCTGTCAAGAAGATGGAGGAGCTGGAGACATCCGACCAGGACCATCACTATCTGCCAGGAAGTGCTGTCTAACAAGAGGGACACACTGGCAGGACATGTGGACACCGTCCACCGGCAGGAGGAGACATCCTGCAGCGGGTACCGACCCCAGAAGGTTCATCTGTCAGGTCAGCAGAGCCTTTGGCTTCATAGAGAAGATGAGCTCAAACTCCGACTGCTTCTGTTGATCTATTTTTAGAACCAATAATGGACCAATCACACGAGCGCTCAACAAGTTGATTTCTGTCGTCGTCTGAGTTTCCTTTTGAAACACTCTGATAAGCAGTGTAGTGGTGCTGCTTATTAGTTCAATTTAACGAAGGTAAATAGTCCTTTTTTCCTCCTTTTCATGTTTTCTTTTTCTATCGTTTCACTGGATGTCAGCGGCTTAAGAAACGAGCTGAAGCGTAAAGCTTTATCTTTATTTACTAAACAGCTAAACGTTGATTTTGCTTTTCTACAAGGATCACCCTCCAGCGTTAAAGACACAAGCTTCTGGAAAGAAAAGACGTGGTGTTGACGTGGGAGTGAGCACTTCCTACTTTAAAGGGTCACTGTCTGTCTGCTTTGTAGAATGAGGGACATGGTTAATATTTAGGTCAGACAATGATGAGCTTTTGGACTCTTTGGACACTCTTTAACATAAAAATATCTTAATGCATGCCTGATAACTGGAGGGGATTCTCATGTTGTTGTTGTGGTATGGTTGTTTTTTCGGCGTTTTTAAGTCCACATCTGGCAACCCGTTCAGCCACGGCTCCATTGTTAGCGCTAAGCCAGGCCAGGACCGGGACGGGTCCAGGCTCTGGACGGATTTCACCTCGTCAGAGCGGACCGGAGCGCGAGGGACAGTGGTAAGAAGAAGGGAGGAGGGATAGTGATGTACGTTAATGAGAGGTGGTGTAACGCTGGACATGTGAGCGTTAAACAACAGCGCTGCACTAAGGATGTTGAACTGCTGGCTGTTAGTCTGCGGCCATATTATCTGCCGAGGGAGTTTTCACACGTGATCGCGATCACCGTTTACATCCCCCCCTCGGCTGATGCTGCTGCAGCCTGTGAGCTCATCCACAGTGAAGTGTCCCAGCTTCAAACATCTCACCCTCAGTCTCTGATCATCATCTCAGGAGACTTTAACCACACATCGCTCTCCACCACTCTCCCCACATTCTGCCAGTATGTGGACTGCCCAACAAGAGACAATAAAACTCTGGACTTACTGTATGCAAACACCAAGGATGCATACAGCTCATCACCCCTCCCCCCGCTGGGTCACTCAGATCACAACCTGGTGAGACTGCAGCCCATTTACATACCTATGGTGAAGACGCAACCCCCCACCATAAGGTGTGTAAAGCTGTGGTCAGAGGAAGCCACTGAGGCCCTGCAGGACTGCTTCAGGACCACACACTGGGATGTGCTGTGTGACCCCCACGGTGAGGACATCGACACCATGACCCACTGTGTGACGGACTACATAAACTTCTGTGTGGAGAACACTGTACCCACCAGGAAAGAACGGTGCTTCTCCAACAGTAAACCCTGGGTGACCCCTGAGCTGAAGACCCTGCTGAAGGAGAAGAGGAGGGTCTTTGGATCTGAGGACAAAGAGGAGCTGAGGAGGGTGCAGAGAGAGCTGAAGAAGAAGATCAAGGAGGGCAAGGCCAGCTACAGTACCAGGATGGAAAGTAACTTACAACAAAACAATGAAAGGGAGGTCTGGAGAGGCCTAAAAACCATCTCTGGTCACAGCAGAGGCCATGAGAGGGGAGCTGAAGGAGACCAGGAGTGGACCAACCAACTAAATCTGTTTTTCAACAGGTTTGACTGTGCCCCCACTCCTCCCCCCACTCATCAAAGCACCAGCCAGCCAGCTCTTTCTTCACAACACCTCAGCCCTCTGCCACCCCCACTACCACCACCACCCCTCCCCACCTCATCCTCATCCAGCACCAACACCCCACCACCACCACCATCCATCCTCACCTCATCCTCCTGCACCATCAACACCACCACCATCTCCATCACAGCTGACCAGGTGAGAAGTGAGCTGAAGAAGATGAAGGCAAGGAAGGCCACAGGCCCCGACGGCATCAGCTCCAGACTCCTTAAGGACTGTGCAGACCAGCTCTGTCAGGTGCTGCTGCACATTTTCAACCTGAGCCTGAGTCTGGAGAGAGTCCCACAGCTGTGGAAGACTTCCTGTGTGGTTCCTGTCCCAAAGACGACGCACCCCAGGGAGCCCAACCACTTCAGGCCTGTGGTCCTCACTTCTCACCTGATGAAGACCCTGAAAAGGATCGTGTTGAGAAACCTCCGCCCCATGGTGAGCTCACATCTGGACCCGCTGCAGTTTGCCTACCAACCAAACATCGGAGTGGATGATGCAGTAATCTACCTGCTGCACAGATCACTGACTCACCTGGAGAACACTGGCAGCACTGTGAGGATCATGTTCTTTGATTTCTCCAGTGCTTTCAACACGATCCAGCCTTCTCTGCTCAGGGGGAAGCTTGAAAGTGTGGGAGTAGACTGTCACCCGGCTGCATGGACCATCGACTACCTCACCAAGAGACCACAGTACGTGAGGCTTCAGGACTGTGTGTCGGACATGGTAGTCTGCAGCACGGGGGCCCCACAGGGGACAGTGCTCTCCCCCTTTCTCTTCACCCTGTACACATCGGACTTCAGATACAACTCTGGGAGCTGTCACCTCCAGAAGTTCTCTGACGACACAGCTATTATTGGATGTGTGTCTGAGGGGGACGATCGGGAGTACAGGACCGTCATCACTGACTTTGTCGACTGGTGTGAGCATAACCACCTTCAGCTCAACGCCAGTAAGACCAAGGAGATGGTCATTGACTTCCGCAGGAGGAAGACACCCCAGACAGCACCAGTGAACATCCAGGGCCTGGACATTGAAATGGTGGACAGCTTCAGGTACCTGGGTGTTCACCTCAACAATAAACTGGACTGGACTCACAACACAGATGTCCTGTACAAGAAGGGTCAAAGTCGTCTCCACCTGCTGAGGAGACTGAGGTCCTTTGGAGTTTGCAGGACTCTGCTAAGGACCTTTTATGACACTGTGGTGGCGTCTGCAGTGTTTTCTGCAGTGGTCTGCTGGGGAGCAGGGAGCACAGAGAGGGACAGGAAGAGACTGAACAGGCTGGTCAGGAGGACCAGCTCTGTCCTGGACTGATCCCTGGACTCCATAGAGGAGGTGGGTGAGAGGAGGATGTTAGCTAAGCTCACATCCATCATGGACAACCCCTCTCACCCTCTGCATGGACTGTGGAGGCTTTAAGCAGCTCCTTCAGCTGCAGACTGAGGCTTCCACCCTGCAAGAAGGAGCGCTACCGCAGCTCATTCATACCATCAGCAATAAAACTTTACAACATCAGCATCACTGGCTGATGGAAACACAATCTGGACTCATCTCCATCACTGTCATTGTCACTGTTGTCACTGTTAATTTGCACTAAAATTGCACTGCCATAATAATAATAATAATTGTGTTTTAATCAACAGTTTCATTTATACAAGTAAATATATGTTTTTTATTCCATTATATTTAGTTCTTTGTAAATATGTAAATATGTTATTCTATTCTATTTTATTATTATTACTGTTATGTCACTCCTGCTTTTTTTTCTAACTACTGCAATGTGTCTGTGATTTTGTCTATGCTGCTGTGGCAGGTGAATTTCCCCCCAAGGGGGATGAATAAAAAACTATTCTATTCTATTCAGCCGTGTACTGTCTCCACTGTAAACCCACTTAACACTGTCTGTGGAAAAGTCTGTTTTGGATCACGCAAAAGCAACAATAGAGCCAATCAGCAACTTTTTATGAAAGAAATTTCAACGAAACCTTATATGACCGGTGGTCGTACAGGTAAATCATAACAAATGACCGGTGGTCGTACAGGTAAACCATCATAACAAATGACCGGTGGTCGTACAGGTAAACCATCATAACAAATGACCGGTGGTCGTACAGGTAAACCATCATAACAAATGACCGGTGGTCGTACAGGTAAACCATAACAAATGACCGGTGGTCGTACAGATAAATCATCATAATAAATGACCGGTGGTCGTACAGGTAAATCATAACAAATGACCGGTGGTCGTACAGGTAAATCATCATAATAAATGACCGGTGGTCGTACAGGTAAATCATAACAAATGACCGGTGGTCGTACAGATAAATCATCATAATAAATGACCGGTGGTCGTACAGGTAAATCATAACAAATGACCGGTGGTCGTACAGATAAATCATCATAACAAATGACCGGTGGTCGTACAGATAAATCATCATAATAAATGACCGGTGGTCGTACAGGTAAATCATAACAAATGACCGGTGGTCGTACAGATAAATCATCATAACAAATGACCGGTGGTCGTACAGATAAATCATCATAATAAATGACCGGTGGTCGTACAGGTAAATCATAACAAATGACCGGTGGTCGTACAGATAAATCATCATAATAAATGACCGGTGGTCGTACAGGTAAACCATCATAATAAATGACCGGTGGTCGTACAGGTAAATCATAACAAATGACCGGTGGTCGTACAGATAAATCATCATAATAAATGACCGGTGGTCGTACAGGTAAACCATCATAATAAATGACCGGTGGTCGTACAGGTAAACCACAACAAATGACCGGTGGTCGTACAGGTAAACCATAACAAATGACAGGTGGTCGTACAGGTAAATCATCATAATAAATGACCGGTGGTCGTACAGATAAATCATCATAATAAATGACCGGTGGTCGTACAGATAAATCATCATAATAAATGACCGGTGGTCGTACAGGTAAACCACAACAAATGACCGGTGGTCGTACAGGTAAATCATCATAATAAATGACCGGTGGTCGTACAGGTAAATCATCATAATAAATGACCGGTGGTCGTACAGATAAATCATCATAATAAATGACCGGTGGTCGTACAGGTAAACCACAACAAATGACCGGTGGTCGTACAGGTAAACCATAACAAATGACAGGTGGTCGTACAGGTAAACCATCATAACAAATGACCGGTGGTCGTACAGGTAAACCATCATAATAAATGACCGGTGGTCGTACAGGTAAATCATAACAAATGACCGGTGGTCGTACAGATAAATCATCATAATAAATGACCGGTGGTCGTACAGGTAAATCATAACAAATGACCGGTGGTCGTACAGGTAAACCATCATAATAAATGACCGGTGGTCGTACAGGTAAATCATAACAAATGACCGGTGGTCGTACAGGTAAACCATAACAAATGACCGGTGGTCGTACAGGTAAACCATCATAATAAATGACCGGTGGTCGTACAGGTAAACCACAACAAATGACCGGTGGTCGTACAGGTAAACCATCATAACAAATGACCGGTGGTCGTACAGGTAAACCATCATAACAAATGACCGGTGGTCGTACAGGTAAACCATCATAACAAATGACCGGTGGTCGTACAGGTAAACCATAATAAATGACCGGTGGTCGTACAGGTAAACCATCATAACAAATGACCGGTGGTCGTACAGGTAAACCACAACAAATGACCGGTGGTCGTACAGGTAAACCATCATAATAAATGACCGGTGGTCGTACAGGTAAACCATCATAATAAATGACCGGTGGTCGTACAGGTAAACCATCATAACAAATGACCGGTGGTCGTACAGGTAAACCATCATAACAAATGACCGGTGGTCGTACAGGTAAACCATCATAACAAATGACAGGTGGTCGTACAGGTAAACCATCATAACAAATGACCGGTGGTCGTACAGGTAAACCATCATAACAAATGACCGGTGGTCGTACAGGTAAACCATCATAACAAATGACCGGTGGTCGTACAGGTAAACCATCATAACAAATGACCGGTGGTCGTACAGGTAAACCACAACAAATGACCGGTGGTCGTACAGGTAAACCATCATAACAAATGACCGGTGGTCGTACAGGTAAACCATCATAATAAATGACCGGTGGTCGTACAGGTAAACCATCATAACAAATGACCGGTGGTCGTACAGGTAAACCATCATAACAAATGACCGGTGGTCGTACAGGTAAACCATAACAAATGACCGGTGGTCGTACAGGTAAATCATAACAAATGACCGGTGGTCGTACAGGTAAACCATCATAACAAATGACCGGTGGTCGTACAGGTAAATCATAACAAATGACCGGTGGTCGTACAGGTAAATCATAACAAATGACCGGTGGTCGTACAGGTAAACCATCATAACAAATGACCGGTGGTCGTACAGGTAAACCATCATAACAAATGACCGGTGGTCGTACAGGTAAACCATAATAAATGACCGGTGGTCGTACAGGTAAATCATAACAAATGACCGGTGGTCGTACAGGTAAACCATCATAACAAATGACCGGTGGTCGTACAGGTAAACCATAATAAATGACCGGTGGTCGTACAGGTAAACCATAACAAATGACCGGTGGTCGTACAGGTAAATCATAACAAATGACCGGTGGTCGTACAGGTAAACCATAACAAATGACCGGTGGTCGTACAGGTAAATCATAATAAATGACCGGTGGTCGTACAGATAAATCATCATAACAAATGACCGGTGGTCGTACAGGTAAACCATCATAACAAATGACCGGTGGTCGTACAGGTAAACCATCATAACAAATGACCGGTGGTCGTACAGGTAAATCATAACAAATGACCAGTGGTCGTACAGGTAAATCATAACAAATGACCGGTGGTCGTACAGGTAAACCATCATAACAAATGACCGGTGGTCGTACAGGTAAATCATAACAAATGACCAGTGGTCGTACAGGTAAACCATAACAAATGACCGGTGGTCGTACAGGTAAACCATCATAATAAATGACCGGTGGTCGTACAGGTAAATCATAACAAATGACCAGTGGTCGTACAGGTAAACCATCATAACAAATGACCGGTGGTCGTACAGGTAAATCATAACAAATGACCGGTGGTCGTACAGGTAAATCATAACAAATGACCGGTGGTCGTACAGGTAAACCATCATAACAAATGACCGGTGGTCGTACAGGTAAACCATAATAAATGACCGGTGGTCGTACAGGTAAACCATAACAAATGACCGGTGGTCGTACAGGTAAACCATAATAAATGACCGGTGGTCGTACAGATAAATCATCATAACAAATGACCGGTGGTCGTACAGGTAAACCATCATAATAAATGACCGGTGGTCGTACAGGTAAATCATAACAAATGACCGGTGGTCGTACAGATAAATCATCATAACAAATGACCGGTGGTCGTACAGGTAAACAAGCAGAATACATGACCGTGGTCGTACAGGTAAACCATCATAACAAATGACCGTGGTCGTACAGGTAAACCATCATAACAAATGACCGGTGGTCGTACAGGTAAACCATCATAACAAATGACCGGTGGTCGTACAGGTAAACCATCATAACAAATGACCGGTGGTCGTACAGGTAAACCATCATAACAAATGACCGGTGGTCGTACAGGTAAATCATAACAAATGACCGGTGGTCGTACAGGTAAATCATAACAAATGACCGGTGGTCGTACAGGTAAACCATCATAACAAATGACCGGTGGTCGTACAGGTAAACCATAATAAATGACCGGTGGTCGTACAGGTAAACCATAACAAATGACCGGTGGTCGTACAGGTAAACCATAATAAATGACCGGTGGTCGTACAGATAAATCATCATAACAAATGACCGGTGGTCGTACAGGTAAACCATCATAATAAATGACCGGTGGTCGTACAGGTAAATCATAACAAATGACCGGTGGTCGTACAGATAAATCATCATAACAAATGACCGGTGGTCGTACAGGTAAACCATCATAATAAATGACCGGTGGTCGTACAGGTAAACCATCATAACAAATGACCGGTGGTCGTACAGGTAAACCATCATAACAAATGACCGGTGGTCGTACAGGTAAACCATCATAACAAATGACCGGTGGTCGTACAGGTAAACCATCATAACAAATGACCGGTGGTCGTACAGATAAACCATAACAAATGACCGGTGGTCGTACAGGTAAACCATCATAACAAATGACCGTGGTCGTTCAGGTAAACCATCATAACAAATGACCGGTGGTCGTACAGGTAAACCATCATAACAAATGACCGGTGGTCGTACAGGTAAACCATAACAAATGACCGGTGGTCGTACAGGTAAACCATCATAACAAATGACCGGTGGTCGTACAGGTAAACCATCATAACAAATGACCGGTGGTCGTACAGGTAAACCATCATAACAAATGACCGGTGGTCGTACAGGTAAACCATAACAAATGACCGGTGGTCGTACAGGTAAACCATCATAACAAATGACCGGTGGTCGTACAGGTAAACCATCATAACAAATGACCGGTGGTCGTACAGGTAAACCATCATAACAAATGACCGGTGGTCGTACAGATAAACCATAACAAATGACCGGTGGTCGTACAGGTAAACCATCATAATAAATGACCGGTGGTCGTACAGGTAAACCATCATAACAAATGACCGGTGGTCGTACAGGTAAACCATCATAACAAATGACCGGTGGTCGTACAGGTAAACCATCATAACAAATGACCGGTGGTCGTACAGGTAAACCATCATAACAAATGACCGGTGGTCGTACAGGTAAACCATCATAACAAATGACCGGTGGTCGTACAGGTAAACCATCATAACAAATGACCGTGGTCGTACAGGTAAACCATCATAATAAATGACCGTGGTCGTACAGGTAAACCATCATAACAAATGACCGTGGTCGTACAGGTAAATCATAACAAATGACCGTGGTCGTACAGGTAAACCATCATAACAAATGACCGTGGTCGTACAGATAAACCATCATAATAAATGACCGGTGGTCGTACAGGTAAACCATAACAAATGACCGGTGGTCGTACAGGTAAACCATCATAATAAATGACCGGTGGTCGTACAGGTAAATCATAACAAATGACCGGTGGTCGTACAGGTAAACCATCATAACAAATGACCGGTGGTCGTACAGGTAAACCATCATAACAAATGACCGGTGGTCGTACAGGTAAACCATCATAACAAATGACCGGTGGTCGTACAGATAAACCATCATAATAAATGACCGGTGGTCGTACAGGTAAACCATCATAACAAATGACCGGTGGTCGTACAGATAAACCATCATAATAAATGACCGGTGGTCGTACAGGTAAATCATAACAAATGACCGGTGGTCGTACAGGTAAACCATCATAATAAATGACCGGTGGTCGTACAGGTAAACCATCATAACAAATGACCGGTGGTCGTACAGGTAAACCATCATAACAAATGACCGGTGGTCGTACAGGTAAACCATCATAACAAATGACCGGTGGTCGTACAGATAAACCATCATAACAAATGACCGGTGGTCGTACAGGTAAATCATAACAAATGACCGGTGGTCGTACAGGTAAACCATCATAACAAATGACCGGTGGTCGTACAGGTAAACCATCATAACAAATGACCGGTGGTCGTACAGATAAACCATAACAAATGACCGGTGGTCGTACAGGTAAACCATCATAACAAATGACCGGTGGTCGTACAGGTAAATCATAACAAATGACCGGTGGTCGTACAGGTAAACCATCATAACAAATGACCGGTGGTCGTACAGATAAACCATAACAAATGACCGGTGGTCGTACAGGTAAACCATAACAAATGACCGGTGGTCGTATAAGTAAATTTCTCTGTGAGATGAATAAAGTATCTATCTATCTACTGGGCAAAATCTAACAGTACTATCTCTTGGGCTAAGGTTTGGTTGTTACCACACAAAGTCAAAGAAGTATCTTTTAAAATATTACATCAAATTTACCCAGTAAAGTATTTCATGCAGAAGTTTAAGAATGACATTGATGTCAGTTGTTCCTTTTGCTCAGTACAACCAGAAACAGTTAAGCATATATTTTGGCTTTGTAACTATACATAAGTGTTATGGAAAGATATAGAAAAATGTATTTCTGAACTTTGATTTGAATGAATGTTGAACATGTTTTTAGCTTTCATTCTGATACTACAGAGGACCTGGATAAAGTATTTGTTATTAACCTGGTATTACTTTATGCAAAACTCCACGTCCACAGAGCTAAATTTGTTGGAGATAAACACAGTTTTTTGAAGTGTTTTGAGTTAAATTTACAATACCTGGCCCCAGGAAATAAGAAAGCCTTGAAAACAAAGGACATTTTTGAGCTGTTATTATGTTGGTATGATTTTCACAGTTGTTGGTTATTTATTCATTCATTGTTTTTTGTTTCATTGTTAATGTTTATTTACATTGGCTTTCTGTTCTCTTGTGAAATGTATTACTTTCTTTGAATGACTTTTTTCTTTTTTTTTAACTGATAAAAAAAATGAACACTTCCAAAATAAGAGCCTCTCAGAGCTCCACAGGAAGGAGCATCCTCTGCGGAAAACACAGGAATCGGATTTTATGACGTCAGACCAGGTGTGTGCGCGCGCGCTCACCTCTCCGTAAGGACCAGGCCGTCGTCCACCAGGACAGGAACTTTCTGCATTGGGTTCATCCTGGTGAAGTCTGGAGTCCTGTTCTCTCCTGCACACAGACCAAAGTCCATTCACAGAAACGCCGTTTAGCGCCCCCTGACTCACAGAGGGCTTTGACACATTCCTAGACACGGCGGAAGAAGCGCGTGAATCAACTCTGAAAAAACTGCATTTAAATAGCTGTTAATGTGTTTGTTCATGCGCCGAATGAATCAGAATAACACACTGACTGACATACTTTATAATACATGCTGGAATGTTTGCAGTTTTCCTGTAGAAATCTAAAAATAGTCAAATATCGAGTGGACTTTTGACAGTCGCAATAAGCGCCGTAATGTGGGTCAAGGTTCTGCAGGGCAGAGGTGAGGGCCTCCGGAGCTGCTGAGTAGAAAACTGACGGAGCACTGACCAGTTCGTCTGTCTGTAAGTGAACTACCGATAGTTACCGGTCGGTTACCGGTCGGTTAGTCAGCTGTTGACCGGAGAGCGGCTCACCTCTCCGCAGAGCCACGGTGCGGACGGTATGCGGGATGTTGGTGCAGCCCAGCAGGATGTGCACCGCCCGGCAGGGCTGCGACATCAGGTCCAGGTACACCTCCACCAACCGCTGGGTTGCCATGGTAACTCTCCTGTTTCCACGGGTAAACGGTGAGATAAACAACCGAATCTGCAGCAGCCGTGTCTCTGTCCGGTAACGACCATCGACTGTAAACAGACTCCACCAGCTGCTCCGCTGCGCCCCTGCTGGCCGCTCTGCGCACTACAGCGGAAATGAATGATGTTTCCTCTCAAAATGTTCAAAATATTAGCTAAACAACATCACTGTAGTGCCCCTCTTTTACTAACCCACCTATTCATGTATTCATTAACCTCTTCATTTATTTATGTATTAATTTATTATTTTATTATAGATGATTACTAATTTATTTATTATTCAGGTTTTAATTTCAGCTCCAGGGTTTCCCAAAAGTGACTTTTCCTCACTTAGGTGAAGTCCAGGTGAAGACCAGGTGAAGTCCAGGTGAAGTCCAGGTGAAGACCAGGTGAAGTCCAGGTGAAGACCAGGTGAAGTCCAGGTGAAGTCCAGGTGAAGTCCAGGTGAAGACCAGGTGAAGACCAGGTGAAGTCCAGGTGAAGACCAGGTGAAGTCCAGGTGAAGTCCAGGTGAAGACCAGGTGAAGTCCAGGTGAAGTCCAGGTGAAGACCAGGTGAAGTCCAGGTGAAGTCCAGGTGAAGACCAGGTGAAGTCCAGGTGAAGTCCAGGTGAAGACCAGGTGAAGTCCAGGTGAAGTCCAGGTGAAGACCAGGTGAAGTCCAGGTGAAGACCAGGTGAAGTCCAGGTGAAGACCAGGTGAAGACCAGGTGAAGTCCAGGTGAAGACCAGGTGAAGTCCAGGTGAAGACCAGGTGAAGTCCAGGTGAAGTCCAGGTGAAGTCCAGGTGAAGACCAGGTGAAGACCAGGTGAAGTCCAGGTGAAGTCCAGGTGAAGTCCAGGTGAAGACCAGGTGAAGACCAGGTGAAGACCAGGTGAAGTCCAGGGGCCTCATGTATCACAGCAGCTCCACCAGGATCCAAACTGTCACCAGTTGGTAAACAGCTGTGAGGAGCTGTGAGAGGTCTTGGAGCACCACAGGAGTGAGCCAGTCGACCCTGAGCCGGACCATGACACCTGTGTTGGACTGGATCCTCCTCATGTCAGCCAGGTGTATGAAATTCACAAACAATGCAGTTTTAACAAACTAACATTAATGCACAATTTGCAGCGATAGCCGGATCCAATGATGTAATCAGAGCGGTCGACTACATTCATGTTACAATAAAAGCACCATTTGAGGGTGAAAACATTACGTTAGCCATACACATTTTCTCCTGAGCCAGGAAGTGGACCAGGAAGTGGACCAGGAAGTGGACCAGGACTCTGGGTCAGGCGAGCATTTCTGCCTGCGCCATGTTGAGAGCTGGGATCAGGTTCAGAGTGTGTGAACAGCTGACAGCAGCAGAGGGACAGCTCTATTAATAGATCAGCCTCAGACCAGCTCCGTCTTTCAGTCCTTCTGTCCTGCTGTCCTCTTGTCTTTCACTCCTGCAGTCCTGCAGGCATCTCACCACCAGCTCTTCTGTCATGCCCAGCAGCCAGAACCGGTCCAGAACCAGAGACCGGAACAACATCCTGAACCGGCCTGAGTTCCTGTCCCTGAACCAGCCCCCCCGCAGGGAGGGGGAGGGGCGGGGGGGCAGCGGTCCGAGGAGATCCAGCAGACAGCAGGAGGACAGGAGGTAAGAGGACTCTCAGAGTCTCTCTGTCTTGTTCCTGGTCTCTTTGTCCTGGTCTCTGGGCTCTTTGTGCTGGTCCTGATCTCTTTGTCCTGGTTCCTGTCCTCAGGGGCTCCAGGGACTCCTCAGAGGGGCCCCCAGCAGGAGACCCGAACTGGCCAGAGACGGACTGCATGCAGCTGAACCCGTCCCTCCGGGGCATCGCCCTCAGCTCTCTGCTGGCCATCGACATCAGCCTGTCCAAGAGGCTGGGTGTATGTGTGGGGACACGGGGCCCTGGGGCCCCCCTCAGGTCCATGGTGACCCTGCTGGCCCTCAGTGGACACGCCCTACCCTGGATCTGTGGGACACTGGTCTGTCTCTGGAGAAGCAGCACTCCGGCTGGACAGGAAGTCCTGGTCAACCTGCTGCTGGGTGAGACACCTGTCTGTCCACCTGTCCACCTGTCCGTCTGTCTGTCTCACTGTCTGCCTGTCTCACAGCTCTGATCCTGGATCTGATGACGGTCGCTGGTGTGCAGAAGTTGGTGAAACGCAGAGGACCATGGGATTTCCCTCCTGGCTTTTTGGACTACGTTGCCATGGATACATATTCTTTCCCAGCAGCCCATGCCAGCCGAGCCGTCATGGTGTCCAAATTCCTGCTGAACCACCTGGTGTTGGCGGTCAGTTGCATTACTCTTATTATGGTCACTGTCACCTGATGCTCCGTGGTAACCATGGAGACCAGTGATTGGTCAGGCTTCTATTGCTGCTGACTTGACAAAATAAGAGTTAAAATACTCAAACATAATGAAATAATCACCAAAATAAAAGCAGGGTGTTTCAGTCATGTTGATGTGTCTGCCATCATGTGACCAACTGCTGGCCAATCAGATGAGAGCTGGCGTCAACAGTAGCCATGTTGGTAATTTCAGAATAAGAGCTGGCTACTTCATAATAAGTGAACAAATCTAACCTCTGACAGGACCCTGGTGTTCTGGGACCAGGACCCTCCAGACTGGACTCACTGTAGTAATCCAGACTCCCTGTCCCCAGGTGCCCCTCAGGATCCTGCTCTACCTGTGGGCCCTCCTGGTGGGCGTGTCCCGGGTGCTACTGGGTAAACACCACTTGTCAGATGTGGGCTGTGGCTTCGCTCTGGGCTTCCTGCACTTCAGCCTGGTGGAGTCCGTCTGGCTGGACTCGGCCTCTTGCCAGACCCTGATCTCCATCGGAACACTGGGCTGGACTCCGCTGGCCTGAACCGGCTCCTTGGGAGCAGGACTGGTCTGGACTCTGCTGGTCCTGGTGGATTCCTACCGGACTGAAGCCTCCTTGTGATTCTTCTGGTTCTCCTGGACCTGCCTGCCCCATCTGGTGCAGCTGCTGGACTCCAGGTCCACTTCCTGGCTCTTCCAGAGCGCTCAGCCTCGTCACAAGTCTTCATCTGAACTGAAACTACATTTAAAGGAAATAAATTCTTTTACTTTTCAAGACATATGACTTAAATTAAATTTGGATTTGCTTCTTCTCTTCACTAACACAAGAAACAAATTCAATGTAGAAATGAACCCTTTTCTGTCGGGACTTTGAACTCAACACAGAGTCTGCAGTAGAGAAAGAGGATAAAACACACACACACACTAAATGACAAAAATCTTTATTTACAAATAACTGAAATATTATTGATTTTGATGATCAGCTGATTGAAGTTTGCTGAAGACCAGCTCCTGTACAGTCAGTGAAAGCAGCAGAGCAACCGTTGCTATGGTTCCACCCCAAAACATGTCACAGTTTTAACTGTCCCTGGTTGCCTAGCAACGTCACTAAGAGATTATAAACAATATGTTTCCACAATAATTTAAAATAAACTTGTGTGGTGCATTCACGGACCTTCATATTAGAGTAATTATTACTATTTATTACCTCACCAATAAACACTGCAAGTGTTTTACTGTGAAATGCAAGAGCTGCAACAGGCACCAAAATAAAAGCCTCTTCCTGTCTTCCAGGTGAGCCAGATAAAAGACTTCCTGTCATGGATAAAACAGAGGATCATTCAAATTCTGGTTCCAACAACACTTCAGTTAAAAATCAGGTGATTTTAGTTGTCAGGACTTTTGTAGGACACCGAGGTGGTTCTGGTCTGACTCTCTGTTTGTGTGAGTATCAGCGAAAGTCAGAGGACAGTTCTGGTCCAGGTCCAGGTCCAGGTCCCCTTCAGTCTAACAGTCGCTCTTCCATAGTTTGATGGTTTTGTCGTTTTCCAGCGCGGCCGAAGCGATGATGTTTTCTGTTGGGTGACAGGCGGTGGAGATGACCACGTCTGCACAGAGACACAAGGACATTTAGGACACTCAGGAGACACAAGGACAATGGCTTCCTCTTCTACTTACTGTTTTCACTCCTTTATGTCCTGTAGCTCTGAGACCAGAACCAGGACTTAAACAAACCTAGGAGACAATGGCAGGGACGAGGAGACAAAGGCAGGGAGACAAAGGCAGGGACTAGGAGACAAAAGCAGGGAGACAAAGGCAGGGACTAGAAGACAAAAGCAGGGACTAGGAGACAAAGGCAGGGACTAGGAGACAAAGACAGGGACTAGAAGACAAAAGCAGGGACTAGGAGACAAAAGCAGGGACTAGGAGACAAAGGCAGGGAGACAAAGGCAGGGACTAGGAGACAAAGGCAGGGAGACAAAGGCAGGGACTAGAAGACAAAAGCAGGGACTAGGAGACAAAGGCAGGGACTAGGAGACAAAGACAGGGACTAGGAGACAAAAGCAGGGACTAGGAGACAAAGGCAGGGAGACAAAGGCAGGGACTAGGAGACAAAGGCAGGGAGACAAAGGCAGGGACTAGGAGACAAAAGCAGGGACTAGGAGACAAAGGCAGGGACTAGGAGACAAAAGCAGGGACTAGGAGACAAAGGCAGGGACTAGGAGACAAAGGCAGGGACTAGGAGACAAAGGCAGGGACTAGGAGACAAAGGCAGGGAGACAAAGGCAGGGACTAGGAGACAAAGGCAGGGACTAGAAAACAAAAGCAGGGACTAGGAGACAAAGGCAGGGACTAGGAGACAAAAGCAGGGACTAGGAGACAAAGGCAGGGACTAGGAGACAAAGGCAGGGACTAGGAGACAAAGGCAGGGAGACAAAGGCAGGGACTAGGAGACAAAGGCAGGGAGACAAAGGCAGGGACTAGGAGACAAAGGCAGGGACTAGGAAACAAAGGCAGGGAGACAAAGGCAGGGACTAGGAGACAAAGGCAGGGACTAGAAAACAAAAGCAGGGACTAGGAGACAAGAGCAGGGACTAGGAGACAAAGGCAGGGACTAGAAGACAAAGGCAGGGACTAGGAGACAAAGGCAGGGAGACAAAGGCAGGGACTAGGAGACAAAGGCAGGGACTAGGAGACAAAGGCAGGGAGACAAAGGCAGGGACTAGGAGACAAAGGCAGGGACTAGGAAACAAAGGCAGGGAGACAAAGGCAGGGACTAGGAGACAAAGGCAGGGACTAGGAGGTGATGTCACACCTGTGTGTCCTTGTAGTTTCTGAACAACTTCTTTGGTCTGAAGATTCCAGATGTAGACCATGTTGTCCTCAGACCCAGAGACAATCCACTGAGGGACAGAGGTCAAAAGTCAGGCCAGGTAACTAAACTAAACCCTGGGGTCAAGGGTCAAAGTCCAAAAATCTCACCTTCCCTCCCGTCACTGAAAAATTAGCGAAGATGCAGTATTTCTCATTTTTATGGCCAGAGTATGTCTTCAAACACTGAAAGTCCATAAAGAGAGACAGGTTGAGAGAGAGACAGAGACAGACAGAGAGAGAGAGAGAGAGAGAGAGAGAGACAGACAGAGAGAGAGACAAAGAGAGAGAGACAAAGAGAGAGAGAGACAGACAGAGAGAGAGAGACAGAGAGAGAGAGAGAGAGAGAGAGAGAGAGAGAGAGAGAGAGAGAGAGAGAGAGAGAGACAGACAGGAGGAGAGAGAGAGAGACAGAGAGAGAGAGAGAGACAGAGACAGACAGAGAGAGACAGAGACAGACAGAGAGAGAGAGAGAGACAGAGAGAGAGAGACAAAGAGAGAGAGACAAAGAGAGAGAGAGACAGAGACAGACAGAGAGAGAGAGAGAGAGAGACAGAGACAGACAGAGAGAGAGAGAGAGAGACAGACAGGAGGAGAGAGACAGAGAGAGAGAGAGAGAGACAGGTGTAGAGAGGTAGAGAGACAGGTAGACAGGTGTAGACAGGTAGGACCTTTCCCTTGCTGTAGTCCCAGAGCTTCAACGTGCTGTAAAACAGAGAAAACATAATTAGTTGTTTGAAAAACTGAAGCTAACCTGCTACCTGTTAATTAGCTAATTAGCTACCAGCTAATTACTCTTTATTTTCCTGATTTTATGATTACATTAAATTAGGGGGCTGGAGTCTATCCCAGCTGTCTTAGGGTGAAAGACAGGGTACACCCTGGACAAGTGTCCAGTTCATCACAGGACACATAGAGACAGACAACCACTCACACTCACATTCACACCTACGGTCAGTTTAAATTAACCAGTTAACCTAATCCCCATGCATGTTTTTGGATGGTGGGAGGAAGCCGGAGTACCAGAGAGAACCCACACAGACATGAGGAGAACATGCAAACTCCACACAGAAAGGCCCCGGGCCGGGAATCGAACCCAGTACCTTCTTACTGTGAGGCGACAGTGCTAACCACTACACCACCATGCTGCCCTAATAAATAACATTTAAAAAAATAAGCTATAAAGTATACACTGTAAAATATAAACTTGTTGTCATTTCTTCAGCTGCTAACAGAGGATTCAGAGACATACTTGTCCAGCGTAGCGGCCAGGATGTATTTTCCATTTGGAGAAAACTTGACGAAAGACACCGGAGGATTGTCGTCATCTGAGGAGACGGAGACAGTTTAGAGACAGTTTACTGTGAGGCAGACCTTTAGGAGGTCTACCCTCTCCACCAGAAAAGGAAAAGAAGACAATGCTAATGTGATTAGCTAGCCTTAGCTACTCAAAGGGTTTACTCACCAATTAGAGTCTTCAGACACTGTCCTGATGCTGTGTCCCAGATACGACTGAAGACAGCAAGACAGAGGGACTTCATAATGTGTATTATTGTGTAGCATTTGTGAGTATTTGTGTGTACCGAGCATGTTAAAGTACCACAGGCCGTCGTAGCTGCTGGAGACGATCAGCGAGCCGTCTCTGTTGAAGTGAACCTGAAAGACACAAAGACATCAGAGTAGGGACAAGGTCAAAGGTCAGAGGTCAGGACATGCCCATCACACCTTATAGTAGGGACAAGGTCAAAGGTCAGAGGTCAGGACTTACAGCAGAGACAGGGTCAGAGTGAGCTGGTAGAGTCTTCAGACACTTCCCTGTTTTAACATCCCAGATACGAACGCTCTCATCAAACTGGGGACAGACAGGGGACAGACAGGTTATATCGGAGACGAGGCCTCTGGACAGTGGACGAGGTGAATGTGCAGCAGCCTACCGATCCAGACACCACCAGGTTAGACTGAGGGTTGAAGTTGCAGCAGAAGACGTAGTTACTGTGTCCCTTCAGAGTCTTCAGACACTTCCCCTGAGACAGAGGGACAGACAAATGTCTTCACTTCTGCTTATGGTGCTCTGTGAAGTCACCATGACCTTTGACCTCCAAAATCTCATCAATTCATCATTAAGCTCATGTGAGACAAATGGAAAGACATTTTCTCCAGGTGAAAATGAGACACATGGACAACCTGAAGACAAGGTGTCCCATAAACCAACCAACCGTCCAATCAAAGAGCCCAGTTTCCACAGTGTGTGTCTCTGTGTGTGCACTGTGTTGTGTCTCACAGAGTTGTTGTCCCAGATCTTCAGCGTTTTATCGTCGGAGGCCGAGACCAGGAGGTTGGAGTCTGAAGACCAGGAGACATCTGAGATCCCCTAGACACACAGAGAGCAGAACCAGGATCAGGATCAGGACCAGCACCAGGACCAGCACCAGGACCAAAGCATCTCACCAGTTTGTGTCCGACGATGGATTTCTCAAACTTCCCATCGAACGCTCCCCAGATCTTTATTAGCTTATCGGCAGCTGCAACGAGATATTACCACGGTTACTGCAACACTGCAGCATCACAGCAAGGAGGAAGCGTTACCACGGTTACTGCAACACTGCAGCATCACAGCAAGGAGGAAGCGTTACCACGGTTACTGCAACACTGCAGCATCACAGCAAGGAGGAAGCGTTACCACGGTTACTGCAACACTGCAGCATCACAGCAAGGAGGAAGCGTTACCACGGTTACTGCAACACTGCAGCATCACAGCAAGGAGGAAGCGTTACCACGGTTACTGCAACACTGCAGCATCACAGCAAGGAGGAAGCGTTACCACGGTTACTGCAACACTGCAGCATCACAGCAAGGAGGAAGCGTTACCACGGTTACTGCAACACTGCAGCATCACAGCAAGGAGGAAGCGTTACTACATGTGTTGGCATGATACATGTGTGAATTGTATTGCTGGTTGCATGTAACAATAACAACAACAACAATAACACAGTTTATCTGAAGAGATTTCTCTCAAAGAAACTTCAAAAGACAAAACAGGAACTTAAAACAGTCAACTTTAAAACAAAGAGTGTATGTTGCAGTGTTGTTGTGTCCTCACAGGAGCTGGCCAGCCACTCTCCGTTAGGGCTGAACTTCACGGAGGAGACGGCCTTGGTGTGTCCAGCCAGAGTGAACTTCACTGTGTAGTTGGGTTTGGCTGGACTAGCCTGCAGACAGACACACAGACAGGTGAAAGACGTGTCTCTTCGTCTCTATAAAGGACTCAAACTGATCTGCAGGGGACGCTGTCGATCTGTTGGCTCTTTAACTTTAAAGTGTTACAGAAAGAACTTCAAAAATACATAAAACTACTTTGTAGACTCACATTAGCGTTAATAATAACAATAATAATAATAATAATAATAATCATCTGATGTCCAGAATGAACCTGACTGATGCTTCAGCATTTACTGAATTTTAATTGTAATTATTTTGATCTGTATCATATTATCTTCGTGGAAACAGCAAGCAACCACAGACCAGTGTTCAGTTGAAACTTCATAATCAATCATTAGTTAGTACTGACAGAGCTGAGCAGTGTCAGGTCTGTTGACAGTGGAGCAGTTAGCACAGGGTTAGCTCACAGTTAGCAGCATGTTAGCTGACTGACCGGTCACCGGACCAACCGGGCCTGTTGCTCCGGTGTCCGGTTCAGTCAGTCCAGTGTCTCACCTTGCTACCGGACCCTGAGGAGGACGAAGGCTGTTTGATGTTTTCTGTCTCTGGCTTCTTCTCCTCTGTCGCCATGTTGTCCAGCAGCGTTAGCTTCCGCTAGCTTCTGAAGCGGAGCTAAAGCTAGCTGTCGATGCCAGCGGAGCTAACTGTGGTTGAGCTCAGCGCGGGTCCAGAACCAGAACCAGAACCTCACGAACGACTTATTCCGGTCTGAATTGGGTCGCTTTGACAAACGGACATTAGCACGTTAGCATTGGCTAGCTACAGAACCAGAGGGCTGCAGAGCATTGGGCTCATACAGCGCATGCGCATTACAACCTTACAGTATAGAATAGAATAGTTTTTTATTCATCCCCCTTGGGGGGAAATTCACCTGCCACAGCAGCAAAGACAAAATCACAGACACATTGCAGTAGTTAGAAAAAAAAGCAGGAGTGACATAACAGTAATAATAATAAAATAGAATAGAATAACATATTTACATATTTACAAAGAACTAAATATAATGGAATAAAAAACATATATTTACTTGTATAAATGAAACTGTTGATTAAAACACAATTATTATTATTATTATTATGGCAGTGCAATTTTAGTGCAAATTAACAGTGACAACAATGACAATGACAGTGATGGAGATGAGTCCAGATTGTGTTTCCATCAGCCAGTGATGCTGATGTTGTAAAGTTTTATTGCTGATGGTATGAATGAGCTGCGGTAGCGCTCCTTCTTGCAGGGTGGAAGCCTCAGTCTGCAGCTGAAGGAGCTGCTTAAAGCCTCCACAGTCCCATGCAGAGGGTGAGAGGGGTTGTCCATGATGGATGTGAGCTTAGCTAACATCCTCCTCTCACCCACCTCCTCTATGGAGTCCAGGGATCAGTCCAGGACAGAGCTGGTCCTCCTGACCAGCCTGTTCAGTCTCTTCCTGTCCCCCTCTGTGCTCCCTGCTCCCCAGCAGACCACTGCAGAAAACACTGCAGACGCCACCACAGTGTCATAAAAGGTCCTTAGCAGAGTCCTGCAAACTCCAAAGGACCTCAGTCTCCTCAGCAGGTGGAGACGACTTTGACCCTTCTTGTACAGGACATCTGTGTTGTGAGTCCAGTCCAGTTTATTGTTGAGGTGAACACCCAGGTACCTGTAGCTCTCCACCATTTCAATGTCCAGGCCCTGGATGTTCACTGGTGCTGTCTGGGGTGTCTTCCTCCTGCGGAAGTCAATGACCATCTCCTTGGTCTTACTGGTGTTGAGCTGAAGGTGGTTATGCTCACACCAGTCGACAAAGTCAGTGATGACGGTCCTGTACTCCCGATCGTCCCCCTCAGACACACATCCAATAATAGCTGTGTCGTCAGAGAACTTCTGGAGGTGACAGCTCCCAGAGCTGAAGTCTGATGTGTACAGGGTGAAGAGAAAGGGGGAGAGCACTGTCCCCTGTGGGGCCCCTGTGCTGCAGACTACCATGTCCACGTATACGGCGAGTGAAGGTATATGTAAGAAATGTATTTGAATCAGTCATAAAATGGCCCTGTGTTTTGGTCTGATGCTCCACCTATCTCCCAATACACACATATATGTACGTATATATACACACATATATATATATATATATATATATATATATATATATATATATATATATATATATGTGTGTGTGTGCACATAAATATATATACATATATACACACACACACACACACACACACACAAATACAAGGGTTGGACAATGAAAGTGAAACTCCTGGTTTTAGACCACAATAATTCATAGTATGGTGTAGGTTCTCCTTTTGCGGCCAATACAGCATCAGTTCATCTTGGGAATGACAGATAGAAGTCCTGCACAGTGGTCAGAGGGATTTTGAGCCATTCTTGCAGAATAGTGTTCAGGTCACTACGTGATGCTGCTGGAGGAAAATCCTCCAAAACACCCCAAAGTGTCTCAATAATATTTAGATGTGGTGACTGTGCAGGCCATGGGAGATGTTCAGCTTCACTTTCATGTTCATCAAACCACTCTGTCACCAGTCTTTCTGCATTATCATGCTGATACACGGCACCACCTTCAGGATACAATGTTTGAACCATTGGGTGCATATGGTCCTCCAGAATGGTTCGGTAGTCCTTGGCAGTGATGTGTCCATCTAGCACAAGTATTGGGTCTAGGGAATGTCATGATATTACAGCCCAGACCATCACTGATCCACCCCCATGCTTCACTCTAGACATGCAACAGTCTGGGTGGTACGCTTCTTTGGGGCTTCTCCACACCAGAACTCTCCAGAATGTGGCAAAGACAGTAAAGATGGACTCATCAGAGAACAAGACATGTTTCACATTGTCCACAGCCCAAGATTTTCACTGCTGGCACCATTGAAGCCGATGTTTGTCATTGAGTGACCAAAGGTTTGTCTATAGCAGCCCGGCCATGGATATTGACCCTGTGGAGCTCCAGACGGACAGTTTTGGTGGAAACAGGAGAGTTGAGGTGCACATTTAATTCTGCAGTGAGTTGGGCAGCTGTGCTTTGATGTTTTTTGGATACATCCCTTTCAGACAGCTTCCTCTGGTGTCCACAGTTCCTCCTGTTGGATGTGGTTCGTCCTTCTTGGTGGTATGCTGACATCACCCTGGATACCGTGGCTTTTACATCACAAAGACTTGATGTCCTGGTCACAGATGTGCACCAACAGTTTATCCTCTTTTGAACTCTGATATGTCTCCCATAATGTTTTGTGCATTGAAATATTTTAAGCCAAACTGTGCTATTACTCTGCTAGCTGAAGCTTCACACTCTGCTCTTACTGGTGCAATGTACAATCAATGAAGTTTGACCACCAGGCTGCTCACATCTAACCATGAAACCTCCAACACTAAATTGGCCAGTGTTTCACTTTCATTCTCCAACCTCTGTAAGTGTGTGTGTGTGTATATATATATACACACACACACACACACACACACGTATGTATGTGTGGAGAGGTGCCAGTTCCTGGGCACTGCTGAGGGGTGCCCTTGAGCAAGGCACAGAACCCCCAACTGCTTGGGGCTCCTGGATACGAGGCAGCCCCCTCACTCTAATACCCCTCCTCCAATGCATGTGCATGTGTTTGTTTCATAACTTGGGTGTGTAATGTGCAACAGAAAATATATACTAACATAGTTCTTCTAAGCCCAAAATTATTCATACAAATTTTGACTTATTTTTGTTTGTTTTCTTGATTGGAAATTACACAGGCGCTTCCCAGAAGATAATAAGACGATGTACAAGAGGCATTATTGTGGAAAAACAAATATTTCTCTACTTTTATAAAAACCTTTTTGATTAAATTATGTATATTTCCCTATTATGAAGAAATATGAACAGGAATTACATTTTTCAACCAAAACCTGCTGTACAGCCCTCAGTGCTTGAATGGGAATTCCCCCATGTGAGGTTAAAAGCTATGTTTGCATGTTTCTGACAGCAGTAAAGTAAGAGTACCTTTACACACCTGGCTGATGCTGCGGATGTTTTTTCTTCATGTTTTACTTCAGGGGAACCTGTCGCTGTGTCGGCTGTTCCTACCCGGTCACGTTTCACAGACACACCGTTGCCATTGGACGCAGCAGTGGCTTCAGCGTGAGCATGCTAACGATGCTATCATCCACTAAAATGACCCAGAACATGGATATTAAACGTATTTTTATTTCTATCATGACGTTTTGACCCGCTGATGTCATCGTGCCTGTACACGTCAGATGGTATTTGTTTTACCTCAGCAGCTAACGGAGCTAAACTGAGCTAGCAGCAGGGTTAGCTGTGAAAAAGCGGCGGTCAGCAGTGTGAGCAGCTAGCGGACAGCCGTTAGCTCCTCTCCCTCCGGCAGGTTAACAGGAGCACGTCAGTGAGTTCCACCGCCAGGTACAGAGCACCTGAACGTCTCACCAGCTCCTGCATTTAATCTGTCAGATCCGCCCTGAGAAGTTTATTCATCAGCTGCACTCCTTCAGTGTTTCAGCATGACTGAGCTGGACCTGGAGCTGGACCAGAGCCGGGCCGGTCCGGACCGGTCCAGTCCAGTCATCTGCACCATGTCAGACTGTGAACCAGCCGCTGTAGAGGAGGAGCACACGGCCACAGAGGACCGTGCTGGTCCACCAGAGCCACCTGGTCCTCCTTGTCCAAGTCGTCCTCCCCTGGCAGAGAAGGCCCTGTCGGAGGCCTTCTCCCGCCTGAGGTACCGGGACACGTCCCTGCTGGTCTGGCAGCAGCAGCAGCAGGAGCAGCAGGCCGCTCCCCCCTCCACCTACTTGATTCGCAGCCAGTCTCTGTGGTACAGCAGCTTTGGGAACCAGGCCGTTCTGATCCGGGACAAAAGGACCCTGCAGGACTCAGAGGGGTCCAGGATCTGCAGTGTCATGTAGAACAGACTCGCAGTAGCAGTAGCAGAGGTCCAGCAGCATCCAGGTACTACTGAGCGGTCCTCTTATTTAGCACCTAGAGGCCTGAAGCAGTCACGTGAGCCCCTAAGAGAGAACACTGATCAGAAATAAAAAAGGTTTCCTGACAAAACGCTGTCATCCTGAATCCTCTGCTGTGATTGGCTGCTGGGTGTCCGTTAATCCCTGATAATGAACATTTGAGCAGCTCCATTCTAATGCTTTTATTGTGAAATGCTGACAGCTTTACATTGGAGTCAGGACAGTAAAAATGATCTTTCAGGCAGCATAATGTTAGCTTTAAATTAGCACAGCGTTAGCATTCTCAGGGTTCCAGCAGCTGTGCAGACCAGAGGTCCGTCCTGTTCAAGTTCTCTATCAGAACATTATGGGATGTAGAGGTTGTTCCAGCAGACCGTTCTCAGCTCTGGTTTTATGTGCACAGTGGAGGTCATGTTTCCGTCTGAAAGGTAAAGAAACACTGTGGACTACAGCGACCAGAATGCATCACTGCAAGCTCTGTTGACGTATGAGCCCGGATTCTGGCTGTTTTGTTATTTTACATTCAGGTCATGTGACTGAAGGTCAGTTTTCTTACTTTTTCAGCAGGTCAGTGAATGTCTCAGCTGCAGTTTTAAAGATCACCATGACGTCATCTGTAATAGAAGCAGTAAAACCAGAAGACAGTCGTTAGTCCTGGATCCGGACTACTTGTTTGTTTATCAACGGAGCAGTGTTTGTGCGTTTGTTCTTAGTTGAGGGAAAGTTTGTGTTTCTTAAAAATAATCACCGACATGTAGTCCCTGAAGTGAACGATAATCCTACTCTGGACCAGTCTAGTTCCAGACAGAGCTGCAGGTCCAGGACCAGTTCCAGGGCCAGCAGGTGTGAGGTGGACTGGAGGGTACTCAGAACAGGGAGGCTGGTGACACCTCAGGAGAGCTGAAAGAAAAGAAGCACCAGACCGTTTCCATGGAAACCACCAGCAGGTCCTTTAGTGAATGAAAGTTGAGTCAGCTCGTTGGTTTACGTGTTTATTTATGAAAACAAAGGAACTCAGAAAATAAGGATCCCATATCAGTAATTACATCAAATAATTCACTTGTTGGTTTTGTCGGTTCGTCCTCTCTGTCTGTCTCCGTCTCCGTCTCTAGCTGGACCTAAACCTCAGACAGCTACTATACAGCTACTATACAGCGCTCAAACATACGGAAGAAAGAACGTACGGCCGGAGTGCATGCAAATACACAAAATCACTTTTTTCCTTTTTCTTATTAAAATACAAAAATGAACTATTAGCATCAAAGCTCGACCATCAACTAAAAACAAACAGAGGAGGGTTACTGTGGCAACAAGCTGTCTCACTGTCCATCCGCCCGTCTCACTGAGAGGAAACAAGTGTTTACCATTACTGATCGATCACTTATTGATTAGTCTGAAAAATGTCCAAAATAAGACCACATGTCTCCAGTCCGTCAACAGAAAGCAAAGGTTCAATTTTCACCAGAATCCCATAATTAAAACAAGTAAACAATTTCCATGACAACAGAGCAACCCGATGAAGGCCACGGCATCTGATGAGAGCTTTCCACTGACTCTGACCAAACAGTCAAACTGATATTGAAGACAGGTGAGGGTTCGACCAATCACAGAGAAGGAGCACCCACAATCTGTAGCTATGGTAACAAGTCACATCCCTGCTCGTTCACCTGTATGCAGAGGTCAAAGGTCACATACCACGAAAGACAGGTGAGCTGAAGTCATATGATTTGATCTGATTGGTCGACCTGATTAAATGATTGATCTGATCAGGTGGAGTTCAAAACCTGCTGAGAAATTCTGACATCAACAACCAGAAACACTGGAGCACCACCAGCGGGTCAAAGGTCAAATCCCAGAACAACCAGTCCGACAGACTCCAGCTATGCTAGCCTCCTGTAGCGCTTTTCAAGAGGAAACATTATCTGAGTGTCAGCTCCAAATACGAATAGTTTGAACGAAATTTAAAAAAGTCTTCCTCTAAAAGAATAAACAACAACATACTGAAGCAGAAGAATAAAAACAGTCTGAATTAATCCTGGCATCATGCTAGCTTCACGTTAGCATGACGTTAGCGCTCTCAGGGTTCCCCGAGTGGACCAGAAGTCTGGATTTCTATTAGAACATTATGGGATGTACTGATTGTTCCAGGCATGAGCAGCCCCCCACGGTTGCCAGGGTAACAGAGTGAACGCACCATGGAAAAACTTGGCGGTAATTTATTTCTATAGTTGTAGTTAAAACATGTGAACTGGACTACAGCTGATCTTATTTTCAGACTAATAAACACATGAAAGTTTGGAGTCTCCACGCTGGAAACGTTTCATATCTGCCTCCTCCATGACAGTTTGTCTTTATTTTGGACATTTTAAAAAGTAAATAAGCATAAAAATAAGTGGTAAAAAATAAACAGACTTCCATGTTTATACTTTCATACATCTTTTTTTTCTTCTTTTTTCCTTCCAGCTCAAAGATCAGCTAAAATAATGAACTTTAAAAGCTCAGAGACATAAAACTGATGCCTGATCAGGACTCCTTCCTTTGGGTTCAGTCTGAGCTCGGCCTGTGGACCGTGTCGGTACCCTGGATCTGTTCTGGTGGGGGAACCGGACAGCTGGACAAAGACATTTTATAAAGAGGACCTTATCAGACAAACAAGTTCAGCACACAACCTGAAAAATCAAAACAACACAAAGAGAAAGGAAATGTAGTGTTAAAAGGAGCGGAGCCGGCTCTGGTTCTGGTTGGGTCCGGGTCCAGGTCTGGTGACACCCCACCCCAGGATTTCAATCTGCAATTTAATAAAGAAACCTCCAGCAGAGACTTGAAACTTGTTACAGAAAGAAAATCCATCACTGGACTGATGGTGAGTCCAGACCACTACAGTCCACTACAGACCAGAACCCCTGTTCTGGACAGGGCCGAACAAAACCAGACCATCTGATGATCTTCATCAGTGACTGATCCACAACATGATGAGCACAGACGGTTTAACTGGATTAATGCTGGATCAATGCCAGATTAAACTAGATCAACACCACACCATGATTTCCATCACTGATTAAAAGATGCATTCAAAGTGTTAGCAGTTAGCTGACAAGCTAACACTGCTCTTCCAAAGAGGAACCGGAACCAGACCAGATCAGACCGGGTCTTTAACAGGGACAGTTCCCACAGCATCTAGACTGCAGGTGCTCCTGATAGTTCAGCTGCTGACTGTTGGAGGTTTCTCCTCCCTGATAAAACCATCCAGAAGCACTTGAACCCCCCAAAGCCTGACCTGGGTCCCCAGATGCTCCAAAGACCTGGTGGTTCCATGTAGGAACTATGTTCTTTCTACTGAACTACACCTGCCTGCTGCATCACACTTCCTCTTGTCAGATGGCTTTCCTCTGCATTAAAGATTCAAGTCTCGAAAGTGGGTCAGGACTGGATCACTTTCACTGGTCAAAGACCTCTGAAGAACCTGACTGGCTCCTGCATGTCACATGATGCTCCAGACTTCAGACGTCCATGTTGAAAACCAAAACTTCCAATTGATCAAAAACCCTCCATGAGCCCACTGACATCTCCCATGATGCTCTCAGGATGCTTCCGGAATGTTTTCAGAGGTCAGGGGTCACAGCTGGCTGTCCATCAACAAGGAAAAAAAAACAAACAAAAAAAAAACCTCCACGGCAACGATGCTCGAGTGTTCTGAGGAGATCAATACGACTCCCAGCCAGTCTGTCCAACACAGCTCCTCCTGCTCCTCCTCCTGCTGGGAGTCGCTATGATCTCCTGCTCCTCTTCTGCCTCCAGGAAGAAACAAACGACACTAGGAGCTAAAAACAGGTCGGCCTATTTACAAACAGTCTCCCGGTGTGTGTGTGTGTGTGTGTGTGTGTGTGTGTAGCAGTTCAGAGTGCGTCTCTGTCTGTGGTGTTTGTTCAGGATGGAAGTTTACTGTAAGTTTGTGTGTGTCTGCGTGTAGCTATAGAGACTGTGTGTGTGTGTTGTTGTGTGTTCAGTCTGTGTCGGAGGAGGAGGAGGTTCCTGTCGAGGAGCTGTCATCAGAGGAGGAGGAGGAGCTACCACTCAAACGACTGCCCCCGCCCCCTGAGGCCCCGCCCCCCGCTGCCTTTTCTGGAGAGAGAGAGAGAGAGAGAGAGAGGTTAATACACAGAGACAGCTGCTAAGAGTAGCTTTACAGTAGTAGTAGTAGTGTAGTACTAGTACTCTAGTACTTGCAGTAGTACTCACGCAGCAGCTTCCTCTGCTTCTTCTGCAGGCAGGACTTGACGTAACGCTCCAGCTCTCTCAGAGTCGAAGGCTTCAGGGTCTCAAAGTCGATCTCGATCTCGTCAGGGTTGGAGTCCCTCAGCGACGGCTCTCTGGACTGGATGATGTGGACCACTCTGCCCAGCTTCTCGCCTGGCAGGCGGTTGATGTCCAGGCTCAGCTGCCGCTTCTCGTCGTACGACATGGGCAGGGACGACTCCTCACCGTCGTCTCCGTTAGCCGAGCCGCCGCCGGAAGTCTTGCTGCCTTTCTTTGGTTGCCTGGAAACAGAGAGAAGATTCTCCTCTGATCAGTAATCAATAGCAGCTGACTGCTGAACAACACCTCATTAGCACGAATCTGAAGAGCAAACTTGCACCATTTGTATTTTATGCCTCGTAATGTCATAGTTTAAATATTGCATATAAAAAAAAACACTTGTTTTAGTAAATACTGTAAGTTATTACAGTTTTGTTTTTATTTAGAACTTGTCGCTGTGGTAAAGTCATTTGAAATAAAGAAAACATTCTACTCAACATCAACAACTCACTTTTTGACAGACGAGCAGACAACGTTCATGCCGCCACATAGTTTACTGTTGTTGTTAAGTAGCTGTCATCAGGAAGTAGTTCTAACACCACTTGTTGAAAGGGCTACAGCGCCACCTAGCGTAGCAGAGTCAGCCAGGTCGCTGACCATTATCTAGTTAAACAAACTCCATGTGTATTTGGATTTTGGGACAGACCAGCTGCAACACTGAATTTGGTGAAATCCAGTACGATCCTACCAAGTGAGCGCAGTGTGGCACATACTTTGGTTCATAACTCATATTCATTTCCTGATAACTGTACACAACAATACATCACACGTCTTTCTTCAGAAAGCAGTATTTAGTGCTATTTCACATTTGATCGGTGGCAGTCACACCCTCCATGCCCTGTCTGAACAGGTGAGTCTTTATGACTGACAGGAGGTCTCACTCTGTGCATCTTTCTCAACACCTGGGTATGTTGGTTCCACAGCAGAATGAACAGAGCGAACCGTCCTATCATCGATCATCATTGGTACAGAAAGACGAGAAAAGCAAACACACACACGCGCATATATCAAAGCCAGCAAAATGGCCGAGTCTGTTTTTATTTATCTTGCAATTTTGCTGCATCAACCAGCTAGTTAGAATTATTAAAATTAACTCATAAGATTAGGATACTAAAAGCAGAGTATAGCACCCACATTTTTAGTAGTAGTATTTTAAAATAAAGACTAGGGTACCAGAAATAGCCTTAACTAGTTCTAAACCTAAAATTTATATTTATTTATTTATTTATTTTTACACACACACACACACACACACACACACCATATTGCCAAAAGTATTCGCTCACCCATCCAAATAATCAGAATCAGGTGTTCCAATCACTTCCATGGTCACAGGTGTATCAAATCAAGCAGCTAGGCATGCAGACTGCTTTTACAAACATTTGTGAAAGAATGGGTCGCTCTCAGGAGCTCAGTGAATTCCAGCGTGGAACTGTGATAGGATGCCACCTGTGCAACAAATCCAGTCGTGAAATTTCCTCACTCCTAAATATTCCACAGTCAACTGTCAGCTGTATTATAAGAACGTGGAAGTGTTTGGGAACAACAGCAACTCAGCCATGAAGTGATAGACCACGTAAACTGATGGAGCGGGGTCAGTGGATGCTGAGGAGCATAGTGTGAAGAGGTCACCAACTTTCTGCAGAGTCGATCACTACAGACCTCCAAACTTCATGTGGCCTTCAGATTAGCTCAAGAACAGTGCACAGAGAGCTTCATGGAATGGGTTTCCATGGCCGAGCAGCTGCATCCAAGAACCATACATCACCAAGTGCAATGCAAAGCGTCGGATGCAGTGGTGTAAAGCACGCCATCACTGGACTCTAGAGCAGTGGAGATGTGTTCTCTGGAGTGATGAATCACACTTCTCCATCTGACAATCTGATGGATGAGTCTGGGTTTGGCGGCTGCCAGGAGAACGATACTTGTTTGGTGGAGGGGGATTATGGTGTGGGGTTGTTTTCCCCTTCCTCTTCAGTTAAAGTGCCTCCACAGCTACAAGTGTGACTTCATTTGGAGTGACACTCGGTGGTGAAGGGCTAGTGTGTAGGGAGTGGGTTGGGATTGAGCCTGTGTTTTCACCAGGGGTTGTTGGTTTGCAAAACAACTCAAAAGATTGTGGATAGATTTTGATGGAATTTCCAGGGTTGGTCCGAAGTGGACCCTGAAAATTTTGTCAAAATCCATCCAGAACTTTTTGAGTTACTTTGCAAATGAACAAACAAACAAACAAGACCTGGTGAAAACATAACCTTGGCAGAAGGGGTAATTTGAAATAAAAGTCGCTGCCGCCTTGGCAAAGGTCTGTGCTCTGTGAATTCTTTTCTAGTTGATAGTAAAACATTATAAATAATAACAGTAATGATTAGGGTGCTACAGCAGTGTACAGTAAGCTAATCTAAGCTAAAGTTTGCATGTTCTCCTCATGTCTGTGTGGGTTCTCTCTGGTACTCCGGCTTCCTCCCACCATCCAAAAACATGCATGGGGATTAGGTTAACTGGTTAATTTAAATTGACCGTAGGTGTGAATGTGAGTGTGAGTGGTTGTCTGTCTCTATGTGTCCTGTGATGAACTGGACACTTGTCCAGGGTGTACCCTGTCTTTCACCCTAAGACAGCTGGGATAGACTCCAGCCCCCCTGACCCTATGAGAGGATAAGAGGGAGAAGATGGATGGATATCATGAACGATCACCAACCATAACAAACATCACTGCTCGTACCTCGTGGCGGTCACCGTGCTGTTGGCTTTTCTGGCCGGTGCTTTCTTCTGATTGGCTGGTTTTGGCTGCTGGGTGGCGGCCTTGGGCTTCTTGTCGTCCTCCATCTTGGCCTTGTTGCCTTTGTCTTTGTCCTTGTCCTTCTTCTTGTCTTTGTCTTTCTTCTCTTTCTTCTTCTTGGGCTTGCTGACTGGAGCCTGGGACAGGACAGCCAGCTGCTCGTGCACCGCCTTCAGCTGGTG
>CM056551.1:31088719-31098719 GCA_029721515.1 Synanceia verrucosa | reverse complement strand
ATATACCTATAGTAACAGTAGCAGTAGTACTGTAGTATATATCTATAGTAACAGTAGTACTGTAGTATATACCTATAGTAACAGTAGTGCTGTAGTATATACCTATAGTAACAGTAGCAGTAGTACTGTAGTATATATCTATAGTAACAGTAGTACTGTAGTATATACCTATAGTAACAGTAGTGCTGTAGTATATACCTATAGTAACAGTAGCAGTAGTACTGTAGTATATATCTATAGTAACAGTAGTACTGTAGTATATACCTATAGTAACAGTAGCAGTAGTACTGTAGTATATACCTATAGTAACAGTAGCAGTAGTACTGTAGTATATACCTATAGTAACAGTAGTACTGTAGTATATACCTATAGTAACAGTAGCAGTAGTACTGTAGTATACAGTCATGGAAAAAATTATTAGACCACCCTTGTTTTCTTCAATTTCTTGTTCATTTTAATGCCTGGCTCAACTAAAGGTACATTTGTTTGGACAATTATAATGATAACAACAAAAATAGCTCATGAGAGTTTAATTTAAGAACTAAGGATTATTCATTTTCCATGGTTTTCTTGATAATAACCAAAATTACTTAAATTCTTACATCAATAGCTATGGCATTGTACCGCCAAAAACACTACTTTTAAGCATTCCATGTTTTCTTTTCTGTTTGCTTTAAACACATGATACACACAAGAGTTAATACTTGATTGCATAACCATTGTTTTTGATGACTGCAGCCATGCGTCTTGGCATGCTCTCCACCAGCTTCTGACATTGTTCTGCTGTCACAGCAGCCCATTCCTGTTGGACAAATTCAAACAAATTTTCTTTGTTTTTGGGCTTGTGGTTCTCCATTTTGAGTTTGATGATTTTCCACAGGTTTTCAATTGGATTAAGATCTGGTGATTGAGCAGGCCAAGGCATGGTGCGAATGTTGTGGTTCTCCATCCAGGCTTTAACTGACCTTGCCGTGTGGCAAGGGGCATTGTCTTGTTGGAAAATCCAGTCATTCGAGGCAGGAAAGAGTTTTCCAGCTGATGGAAGAAGACTGTTTTCAAGGGTAGTCCTGTACTTGACCTGGTTCATTCGGCCTTCACACAATTGCATTTGCCCTGTTCCACTCAGACTGAAACAACCCCAGATCATGACTGATCCACCCCCATGTTTTACTGTAGGGGCAAGACAGTCTGGGTTGTAAGCTTCTCCAGGCTTCCTCCTAACCAGTAAGTTGGCTGGAGTGGGCATCAATTCAAAATTGGATTCATCACTGAAGAGAACCTTAGCCCAATCATCAACAGTCCAATCCTTGTGGTCTCGAGCAAAGAGTAACCGGGCCTTCCTCTGCCTTTCATTGATGAAGGGCTTCTTGCGTGCTCTGTGTGACTTCAAACCAGCTTCAACAAGTCGGTTTCGAACTGTCCTTGCCGAGCAAGTCACATTTCTCGACAGTGCCCACTCATTTTTAAGGTCCCTGGAGGTCTGACGACGATTCCTGACACAGGAACGGATGAGTGCACGGTCATCTCGTGGGGTAGAAAGACGTTTCCTGCCACGGCCAGGTAGCAATTTGGTAGTGCCATGTTCAGCTTGTTTTTTTTTGTTGTAATGAACGGCTGTCTTGGAGATCTTCAGTTTTTCGCTACCTGTCTCTCACTCATGCCAATTTCCAGCAGTGCCAAGATGGCTGCCTTTGTTGCTTCACATAATTCTTTGTTTTAGGCATTATGTGAGAGCTGACAACTTCTGAGTTGTGCTACGGCTTGAATGTAAGCAGGAAACCACTCTAGGCCTTTGCATGTGCAGTGCTGCTTGTGACATGAAATGGCCTCTTATATACCCTGGGAATCAATTAAGCTTAAGAATGTCAAATAGGACATAAAGTATTATGTGACCAGCTGCATTTTTTGTGTTCATTGTATTATACGTTTAGTGGTACCAGATATTAGAATGAACAAGAAATTGAAGAAAACAAGGGTGGTCTAATAATTTTTTCCATGACTGTATATCTATAGTAACAGTAGTACTGTAGTATATACCTATAGTAACAGTAGTACTGTAGTATATACCTATAGTAACAGTAGCAGTAGTACTGTAGTATATACCTATAGTAACAGTAGCAGTAGCACTGTAGTATATACCTATAGTAACAGTAGTACTGTAGTATATACCTATAGTAACAGTAGCAGTAGCACGGTAGTATATACCTATAGTAACAGTAGTACTGTAGTATATACCTATAGTAACAGTAGTACTGTAGTATATACCTATAGTAACAGTAGCAGTAGTACTGTAGTATATACCAATAGTAACAGTAGTACTGTAGTATATACCTATAGTAACAGTGGCAGTAGTACTGTAGTATATATCTATAGTAACAGTAGTACTGTAGTATATACCTATAGTAACAGTAGCAGTAGTACTGTAGTATATACCTATAGTAACAGTAGTACTGTAGTATATACCTATAGTAACAGTGGCAGTAGTACTGTAGTATATACCTATAGTAACAGTAGTACTGTAGTATATACCTATAGTAACAGTAGCAGTAGTACTGTAGTATATACCTATAGTAACAGTAGCAGTAGTACTGTAGTATATATCTATAGTAACAGTAGTACTGTAGTATATACCTATAGTAACAGTAGCAGTAGTACTGTAGTATATACCTATAGTAACAGTAGTACTGTAGTATATACCTATAGTAACAGTAGCAGTAGTACTGTAGTATATACCTATAGTAGCAGTAGTAGTACTCTGTTGTGTACCTGTAGTAGCAGCAGTAGCAGTAGTACTGTAGTATATACCTATAGTAACAGTAGCAGTAGTACTGTAGTATATACCTATAGTAACAGTAGTACTGTAGTATATACCTATAGTAACAGTAGCAGTAGTACTGTAGTATATACCTATAGTAACAGTAGCAGTAGTACTGTAGTATATACCTATAGTAACAGTAGCAGTAGTACTGTAGTATATACCTATATACTACAGTAGTACTGTAGTATATACCTATAGTAACAGTAGCAGTAGTACTGTAGTATATACCTATAGTAACAGTAGTACTGTAGTATATACCTATAGTAACAGTAGTACTGTAGTATATACCTATAGTAACAGTAGCAGTAGTACTGTAGTATATACCTATAGTAACAGTAGTACTGTAATATATACCTATAGTAACAGTAGCAGTAGTACTGTAGTATATACCTATAGTAACAGTAGTACTGTAGTATATACCTATAGTAACAGTAGCAGTAGTACTGTAGTATATACCTATAGTAACAGTGGCAGTAGTACTGTAGTATATACCTGTAGTAGCAGCAGTAGCAGTAGTACTGTAGTATATACCTGTAGTAGCAGTAGTAGTACTCTGTTGTGTACCTGTAGTAGCAGCAGTAGCAGTAGTACTGTAGTATATACCTGTAGTAGCAGTAGTAGTACTCTGTTGTGTACCTGTAGTAGCAGCAGTAGCAGTAGTACTGTAGTATATACCTGTAGTAGCAGTAGTAGTACTCTGTTGTGTACCTGTAGTAGCAGCAGTAGCAGTAGTACTGTAGTATATACCTATAGTAGCAGTAGTAGTACTCTGTTGTGTACCTGTAGTAGCAGCAGTAGCAGTAGTACTGTAGTATATACCTGTAGTAGCAGTAGTAGTACTCTGTTGTGTGCCTGTAGTAGCAGCAGTAGCAGTAGTGCTGTGTAGTATATACCTGTAGTAGCAGTAGTAGTGCTCTGTTGTGTGTACCTGTAGTAGCAGCAGTAGCAGTAGTAGTACTGTAGTATATACCTGTAGTAGCAGTAGTAGTACTCTGTTGTGTACCTGTAGTAGCAGCAGCAGTAGCAGTAGTACTGTAGTATATACCTGTAGTAGCAGTAGTAGTACTCTGTTGTGTGCCTGTAGTAGCAGCAGCAGTAGCAGTAGTACTGTAGTATATACCTGTAGTAGCAGTAGTAGTACTCTGTTGTGTACCTGTAGTAGCAGCAGTAGCAGTAGTACTGTAGTATATACCTGTAGTAGCAGTAGTAGTACTCTGTTGTGTACCTGTAGTAGCAGCAGTAGCAGTAGTACTGTAGTATATACCTATAGTAGCAGTAGTAGTACTCTGTTGTGTACCTGTAGTAGCAGCAGTAGCAGTAGTACTGTAGTATATACCTGTAGTAGCAGTAGTAGTACTCTGTTGTGTACCTGTAGTAGCAGCAGTAGCAGTAGTACTGTAGTATATACCTATAGTAGCAGTGGTAGTACTCCGTTGTGTACCTGTAGTAGCAGCAGTAGCAGTAGTACTGTAGTATATACCTGTAGTAGCAGTGGTAGTACTCTGTTGTGTACCTGTAGTAGCAGCAGTAGCAGTAGTACTGTAGTATATACCTATAGTAGCAGTGGTAGTACTCTGTTGTGTACCTGTAGTAGCAGCAGTAGCAGTAGTACTGTAGTATATACCTATAGTAGCAGTAGTAGTACTCTGTTGTGTACCTGTAGTAGCAGCAGTAGCAGTAGTACTGTAGTATATACCTATAGTAGCAGTAGTAGTACTCTGTTGTGTACCTGTAGTAGCAGCAGTAGCAGTAGTACTGTAGTATATACCTATAGTAGCAGTAGTAGTACTCTGTTGTGTACCTGTAGTAGCAGCAGTAGCAGTAGTACTGTAGTATATACCTATAGTAGCAGTAGTAGTACTCTGTTGTGTACCTGTAGTAGCAGCAGGCTTCTTGCTCTTGCCTTTAGGGGCTGGAGGCAGCAGAGCCACCTCCTCTTGAGGCATCTGAGCAACTTTCTGCAGGAAGATCTTCTCCAGAGCCTGGGCCATGAGGACGATGTCATCAGTGGGCTGCAATACAAACACATGGGGGGGGATGTCAGGTGACACACTGAGACTGCAGGTATCAGTGCAGGCAATAAACACTCGGGCTGGGATGATAACTGCATCACCGCAACACCACGGCCATGTGATGTCTACCACAGTGTTGAGCTCATTACCGTCATCACCGCATTAAATAATAAAAAAAATTTTCCCTACATATTTGCTGTTGAAAGTTACAGGACTGTATATTGTGGTTGATATGAAATATTAAGAGTATTATTTAGCAGATACACCCCTCTTATGTAGTACTGTCCATAGCTGTTTACGCTGCTCTGCTGAATTGATTTTATTCAACAATAGACACAAATCATGTTATAAAGCCAAACACTGTGGGGTGGCGGAGTTGCGGCGAGCATGGAGGCCATACCGCATTGATTGGGTGCTTTATCACCGCAGTAATAAAAAAAATCCATACCGTCACAGCCCTAGTAAACACACTACCTTGTTGTAGATGTAACAGTTTGTAAACATGGTGTTGAAGTCCTGCATGGCCTCGCTGGCACTCCAGTAATAGTTGTTCTCCAGACGTTTCTTGATGGTTCCCATGTCCATCGGGTTCTTGATCACCTTGTGGTAGTCCTGGAAACGTGGACGTGGTTAGCTTAGCTTTAGCTCAGACTTCTCCAAGACAAATCTGAGACTTTTAGACCTTTTCACACTTGGAATGGAAGTTAGGGCCAAACATTGGCAGAAAATCATATATTTTAAACCCGTTTCTTTCTCTTTAGCTTGAATTTTGGACTCTTTCCTGAAATAAAACCCTTAAAGCTGGGAGGCTCAGTGACTTACTGCCAGGCCCAGTTTGATGGCATCGACAGGCTGGTAGAAGGGCCAGGCGAACTGATGCTTCCACAGAGTCTTCACCACCACGTTCTGCATGTACTGCAGCTGGTTGGTCTTCCTGATGGACACAGAGACAGGCTCATTAAAGATGGCCGACAGGCAGAGACACTGAACTGAATAAAAAGCCAGGAAGCGTTCGCACCTGCCAGGTTTGGTGGGGTTGGTGACCTCAGGGGGGGGCGGGTTGGTAAGGGCGGGGGGGCTGGGGGGCGCAGCCTCGGGGGCGTCCGACATGGTGGACGGCGGCGACACAGCAAATACACTATGGGATGGCAATGTCTGACCTAAAGGTGAAAAAAACAACTCCCTCTAAGGTATGAGGGTGTGTGTGCGTGTGTGTGTGAGGGCACACAGGTGTGTGTTAGTGTGTTCAGTTCAGGTGTCGTTGGCAGCGTTGATTCTTCAATTCAATGTTTCCTCCCAGGAGACAAATTCCCATCGCACACCTGAGGGACAGAGACAGACGGTCAGCATGGAGACACATTATTAGACTGGATTAAAGTAGAAGCACAAAGCGTTAGGATTGTTTTAACCTGGTGCTTTTTTCAATCTCTTCGTCACACCCTTACAGCTCATTCACAGGCTAAAGCTGCTATTGATCAGTGATCAAGTGTCCACAGAGCCGAGGACAAAACTGAATGAAGACGTTAACTCCAGCTCTGGTTACATCAGTGTTTTCTCTTTGAGGACCGATGATGTAGCTGTATGTCAAAGTGGGTTTTGGCGGCTGACAGAAGGGGGCAGTCTCACGCACCCTGCGAGTTATTTTGGGGCTTCTGGGATACATAGTTGAAACATAAACAGACAGCAGATCAAAGCCACAGAGGTGGAAACAGGAAGTGGAGATGACAGGATCAGAGAGCAGAACAATCAGTCGTAGAAAAAAAAATCTATATTCTGTGGGTCATGAAATGCTGGCATAAGGCACTTAACCTTTTTACAAGGACTGATACTCAGTGAGCTAATATGATCTGAAAAACTGCTGGCAAATGATCAGGAAGAGTTTTAAAGACATACATAGAAAAAAGGAGCTCAATTGTGATTAAAAAATACTCAATTTGAGAGCCCTCACTGAAAACCTGAATCAATGCAACAACCATTTCCCCATTAATCAGTTGCTCAACAGAAAAAATGCCTTTTGAAATAATTTATCAAACAATGCCAGATGCTCTGTATGAATATTAGCTGTGTCCAAGCATGATACCGATATTGCAGTCTTGACTATTGGCCGATACCAACACTGATGTGCGATATCACCACGAATCAAACTGACTTTTATTACTTATTTTGTAATATAGAGTGTCAGAAAAAGGCATGATCCAGTGATATTACTCTAATAGAGACCAACAGTCAGCATCAGTAGGTCTGAGAAAAACAGACCCATTTATTGGTAACCAATAGCTTCCATCAATTTAATCGGAAAAATAACAATAACACCTGCACACACACACACGTCTGTGTGTGCAAAATATGTGCATTCAGCGCTTTAAAACTTTAGCACTTACAACACTTGAGTACTCCAGCACTTTAACATTTAATGGTCTTTTTTGTCTGCCCATGCTGTGTACTAATAACCTATGGTTATTGTACTTTACACCTTTTTTTACTCATAATGTATCTTTCTTGTTTTAACTACACATTAACATCAACCTACCTAGGGAAAAAGGATGGAAATTAGCTGCTCACTACAATCCTACATATTTACACAAAAGTGTCTATTAATATGTGTTGTCCCTGATTTCTTTATCGAATAAATAAATAAGACATAAGAATAAAATAAAAAGTAAATTAGAAGACCCTGAAATAACCTCAATAAATCCAATGAAATAAAAAAATACATATATTTTATAGTGCTGCTAAAGAACCACTGGTTTAACTTCAACATAAGAAATCCTCATGCTGTTTTTGTGATGCTGCTTCAAATTAAGGTGACCAGACAGGGACAGTCCCTGTTTTGGAGGACCAGTCCCGGTTAAAGCTGTCATGGAACACGTCACCTAACTTCAAATGCTGATGAGGTTGCTCGTATTAACCTTAAATTAAACCCATGTTGCTGCACCACCAGAACCAGACTACTTCTGTTCTTCTTCACCAAAAACATCAGGCATCGATTATGTCCGTCATCCATAAATCAGCAGATTAGGTGTCCTCGGCTCAAAGTGATGTTACCAAAACTGTCACTGTGTTTCACAGCACCATCCTCATCACATGAGAAGACGAGCAGCAAATCATCACATCAGAGACGCTGGAGCAGATCTTAGTAGAAAGATGACAGTCCTTTCCAAAACAGTTGATCAACTGATCGCTTAATTGAAGGACCCTTTCAGCTCCACATTAATGTCTCAGAGTGAACACAAACCTCCCAAAGAGGTTCACTAATCATTAAAACTGCAAACTTGATCATTGCTGAATTTCACAATAACACACTAAATTCTATTTGAGTCTATAACTAATAAACCGACACAGTAAACTATTCTGATCATTTCACTTTCTCTCCAGAACATCACTGCTGAAAAGAAACTGGGAACTGGACAACAACACTAAACATTCAAAAAATCCATTATTATCTATATTACTATTGATTAATATGAACTCTTACTGAGCTCCTGGGTGTAAATTCACTTGTAGCAGACAAGCAGCAACTAGCAGTAAAACAGATTATTAAAAGTAGCTCCATCTTCACCAGCTGCTACATAAAAGAGACACAAAACATAATGCAGAGCTTATTCTGAGTGCTAAAGACGTTCAGTACTTCCAAATAGCTGGAATGCAGGACTTCATTCTGACAGAGTATCGGTACTTTTCCGTCAGTAAAGATGGGAGCACTCCTCCGGCACTGATTGTCATGCATGTGTACCTGCAGCGGTGTTTAACACCTGGAAAACAAACCGCCTGAAAACGGGCCGAGTAGCTCAACTCTGTTTACAGACAAACGAGTCTCCGACCTGCCTGTCACACCACAACGACCCCGTAGACATTCTTCACATAGCCAGGGTCCCGGCGAAGTCGCGCACGGATCAACAGATGCCAGAGTCCGGCGGCTGCTCGCTCAGCCTGCCTGCCTGCATGCTGCTGCGGTTCGGCGGCTAACGAGTGAGCTAACTGCTAACAGACACCGCTGCCACCAACAAAACTCCACAAATGCAGTGAAGAGCCGCCCATCCACAGCCAGACACACAGAGTCCGTTATTACCCACTGAATAACACATAGGAACCCGCGCTAACTGCTCCACCTGCCCAGGTGTTAGTGTTTTTGCAAGCTAACGAAACATCCCATTTATCTTGCTTTAAAAGATGGCGGGCAAGCAAAGGCAAAATATGAGCTAGGTGGCTAGCTAACCGAACTAGGCTACTTACCGAAGACGTAAATGTCGTTAGTAATATTAATAGCGATCGTGTTGCTGTCTGGGCGCGTGATGAGGGGAATATCTTGACATTTGCTCAGTAATGAGCTGCACACCGGGCAGATATATGTGAACACAAACACGTTTTTTGCAGATGTTACCGCTCGGTGTTTGGTTAGCTAATAAGCCGTTAGCCTGTTAGCTGAGCTTTGTCTGAAGGCGCCGAGCGGCCAGTCAAGCTCCGACACACAGCGACACATCCCGCACACATTCCGCTCCCTTTACCCTCTAAACCCACTGTTACCGGTCAGAGAGGCTTGTTTACTTTGAGTCTCGGTCCTCCAGTGAAAGCAGCGACGGGCTCCGGTCAGTTTTCTGGAAGATTTTTTTTTTTTTTTTTTATTTAGCAAAGTAGCATAATAGATGAGTTATCAGCTGTCTACCGTATGCGCAGGCGCAGTGGCAAACAGCATCATGATGTTATTGTGATCGTATTGGCTAGCCGGATAAGAGCGGTGCTCTGATTGGATGAAGGGTATTTGTGGGGCTATGGTTTGTTGCTGAGGGATGTGAAGCGCTGTCATTGGTCGGTTGGTTAGTTGAAGCGCATTGACTGGCTGACGTGATGGCTGAGCTGCTTTGATTGGCTGTGAACCATTACCTGGTCCATGATGGCGCCGTCACTAGAACTACGTTTCCCAGAATACAGAACGGCAGCTAAGAATCTGAGGCCCGCTGCAGAAGAGATTTTAATCAATAACTGATCTTTTCATTGATCATTGATCAATGAGTGACCCATATATGACTGGACGAAAACAACAATATTTAGTGATACAAAACTATATGAGATTTGTTTTCGTTTATTTCTTATTTTTATTTTTTATTGTCAGGCAACATACACTGAGGGAAATAATAATAATTATATATATATATATATATATATATATATA
>CM056551.1:30916436-31088219 GCA_029721515.1 Synanceia verrucosa | reverse complement strand
CAACCATAACAAACATCACTGCTCGTGCCTCGTGGCGGTCACCGTGCTGTTGGCTTTTCTGGCGGTGCTTTCTTCTGATTGGCTGGTTTTGGCTGCTGGGTGGCGGCCTTGGGCTTCTTGTCGTCCTCCATCTTGGCCTTGTTGCCTTTGTCTTTGTCCTTGTCCTTCTTCTTGTCTTTGTCTTTCTTCTCTCTTCTTCTTCTTGGGCTTGCTGACTGGAGCCTGGGACAGGACAGCCAGCTGCTCGTGCCACCGCCTTCAGCTGGTGGAATACACTGATAATCAATACCTTCAATCTCTGATCAATACTTAGGAAGGCCTTCAGCTGCTCAATTTATCTGCAAATGGATCTAAAAGTCACACATTAATGTCAACAATAACATGATAATAATTACATCACTGAACGTTCATGAAATCTACAATGATGATGATGAAAAGAAGAAAACCAGGATGCTCTTGACCTGTGATTGGTCGGCAGCACCAACCTGCTCCTGTAGCTCAGCCAATCGCGTGGCTCGCTCCTCCTCTGAGTCAGACGATTAAGTCGGAGGAGGAGTTGTTGCTGCTGTCAGAGGAGGCGGTGCTTTTACTGACCAATGGTGTCGTAGATGGGACCGACGCCTCCAGGCCCTCATCAGGGATTTTAGCGAAACGCATCTCAAACACGTCCTGTGGAGAGCGAGCACCATGTTAGCATCACTGCCGCCCAGAAGGTTCTGGGAGGTTCTGGAAGGTTGCACATACCTGCAACTTGCGGGCCATGGCCACCACCTCATGGTCTGGAGGGTTGTACTTGTAACAGTTGGAGAACATTAACCTGACGTCTGTGGCAAAGCTTTGAGGGTCACTGTACTCTCCTTTATCCATCTTTTTCTGTCAGGAAATAGAAACAGGAGGAATTCAGAACGTCGCCCCTGAACTGGTGCTGAAGCTGCGACAGAAGGCTAAAGGTGGACCGGCGAGACGCCGTCACTGAGGCTCACCCAGCAGCGCTACGGTCAGCTGGTCAGGAGGCGGCTGAAACCGCTCAAGCTGTGTCTACAGAGTTAGTCTGAGAGAGCAGTGTCGCTCATCTAGGGATGTTAACCGTTAGACCAGTGGTTGACCGTATCAGCATTAACTGGTCAAAACTGTCAGTTGTTGGTTAAAAAAAAGTGAATTCGCAGCTCACACGATACGGCCTATGCTCTGATGCGACCTGACTGCTCACACTGTATGTCCATACACGGCAAATCAGACTCTTTTACTGGTCTGTAGCTGCGGCAGAAACAGCGCGCCGCTCCTACCTACTTCCCCTGAGAGCTTTCCTTTCTGCCTCTCCTTCAGCTCCCTGTCATCAGATGACAGAACCAATGAAAACAGTCGTGCTCGTGGGGGGGTGCACTGGAGCGCTTATGGTTTGTGTGTGGAGAGGAGATGAATGAGTGGAGGAGCTCCTGATCAGAGGCGTGCCTGATATTGATCATATCATTTACCCATGCACAAACAGCTGTCAGAAACCTTATGTAAAAATAATAATAACAGGATTAAAGTCACTGCAGCAGCATGCAAACTCGGCGTTTGCGTTTGTTGCATTCACTTGTATGTGAACGTTGGAATTTCCATGCTCTGAGTCAGAATTTAAATCAGAAGCCCCGTGAAGTCGGATCTCTACCTCAGAAAGTCGGATTAATCTCACCAACCAGACACAGAATTCATGCTATCTGCTACATGTTCTGTTGTAAGGCCGGAAGCGCTGCAGCACTAAACTTTGAGGTTACATTAATCTGTGCTCCAAGTTCGGACTTCCAGTGAACACACCATAAGGCAAACTCTCAATCTGTTCCTGCAGACTATTAGGCAATATTCCGCATAAAATGGGCTCAAATTTGGAAATTCTACATTTCAGGATCATCAGTGGTAACAGATAAGGTAATGATGTCTTGCTTTATTATTATTAGCACTGCTGTCTCCTCAAATAAAACAAGCGGCGTCTCTTGAACTGTCATTTTCATAAATGAGCCACGGCGGTGTTTCAAATGAGCTTCTAACACTAGACGAATGCCTTTATTTTCCACACTATCACCACCCAAACTATTTCCAAACTATGGAGCCAAAAGTCCACCGCTTACAAGCTCCTCAGCGCAGCGTTTGCGGGTGTTGTTTCACACTGTAGGGGATTTAAAGATAAGTGACGGCTGTCTGTGATCCTATTTTATTTATTTCCAATGAGCTTGCAGACGAGGGGAAGCAAAACGAGAAGACAGCAGGCAGTGATGGACTTTTCTGCAAACATGCTAGTGCTAAGCTAATCCAGCTAACACCAGTGGTGTTGTAGAAATAAATTAAAATTACCCGGACGGTGCTGAGGTCCATGGGGTGCTTGATGATGTCATGGTAGTCATGCAGCTCCAGCGCCTCGGCGTCCACCGGTTTATAGAACGGCCAGGCGTGGCGGCGTGCTTCTTGAGAGCATCTCCTTTAGGATGGCGTCGCCAGTGCTTCATCTGTTCGCCCAGCTTACCGCCTTTACTCCTCCCTGCTCCTCCTCCGCCTCCTCCCACCTCCCCTCCAGCCACCTCCTCCACCATCTCCCTGCGGGTCTTGGCAGGTCGGGCGGCGGCCTCACGGCGAGACAAGCCCAGTTTGGCTGGTTTAGTGTCCTGAGCGGACGGAGAGTCGGCTCGACCAGCTGAGATGGCCGACGTGGTTGGAGTGGTGGTATCAGCTTTCCTCTTCACACCTTTCTTCTGTTAGAGAGAGAGAGAGAGAGAGAGAGGCTTTCCATCAGCACATCCATTACATCAGGCAACAAAAGGTGATGAACTGTTAAAGGATGTCTGGGAGAAGATCCACAATTTATCAAATTAGCTGCACAACATGTAACTCTACATGGTGTGATAGATAGTATACCACTGTTGTTTTTATTATTATCATCATTTAATATGAACTATGTGTGTGTGTATATATATATATATGTATATATATATATATATATATATATATATATATATATATATAGATGTGTTTTTCATTGTACAGGACAACTTGTAATTACCTAATGATACCCAGTCTCATTAATCCTTCAACACACATTCTCTTTATTTTTTCAGGTTCATTTCATTTATTAATATTTTAACCAACAAACTGTATTTCTGTTTTGTTTATTTGATTCTTGATGCTTTGGCAACATAGTTCTGGTGACATTTATGCCAATAAAGCAAATATGAGATGAGAGAAATAGAGGCTGTTACCTTGACAACGGGCTGTGCTGAGGGCATCATGGTTGCTGGGGGCTGCGGGGCAGCGACAGGGGGTGTGGTCTGGACAGGTGTGGGTGTGGCTGAGATGACAGGTGTCTGAGAGGGGGAAGGGGAGGGGTAGGAGGGGGGAGGGGAGGCTGAGGACTCTGCCTGTTGACTCACTGTGGGGAGGGAGAGAGAGAGAGAAAGAGAGAGAGAGAGAGAAAGAGAGAGAGAGAGAGAGAGAGAAAGAGAGAAGAGCGTTAGTGCTGGGAGCACTGGGACCTAGCACTAGGCTGGGGCTGGATATTGATGAGAACTCATTAATTTGATTCAATATTGATTCTTTCATTATTTTCATGCTCTTTCAAACACGTCAGGATGTTTTTCTCTCTGCGTGGTTCATACTTTCACTCAGGACTTACATCAAAGCTGATTATGATTATTGTTATTTCACATTTGATCAACAGTAGTTAATTACAGAATCAACCGCATCCAAAGAACAAGGCATCAATGTGTTTACCCACCCCCCACTAGCGAGTAAATTCATATACCTATAGTAACCGTAGCAGTAGTACTGTAGTATATATCTATAGTAACAGTAGTACTGTAGTATATATCTATAGTAACAGTAGCAGTAGTACTGTAGTATATATCTATAGTAACAGTAGTACTGTAGTATATACCTATAGTAAACAGTAGCAGTGAGTACTGTAGTATATATCTATATAGTAACAGTAGTACTGTAGTATATACCTATAGTAACAGTAGCAGTAGTACTGTAGTATATATCTATAGTAACAGTAGTACTGTAGTATATATACCTATAGTAACAGTAGTACTGTAGTATGTATACCTATAGTAGCAGTAGTCCTGTAGTATATACCTATAGTAACAGTAGCAGTAGTACTGTAGTATATACCTATAGTAACAGTAGCAGTAGTACTGTAGTATATACCTATAGTAACAGTAGTACTGTAGTATATACCTATAGTAACAGTAGCAGTAGTACTGTAGTATATATCTATAGTAACAGTAGTACTGTAGTATATGTACCTATAGTAACAGTAGCAGTAGTACTGTAGTATATATACCTATAGTAGCAGTAGTACTGTGTAGTATATACCTATGAGTAACAGTGGCAGTAGTGCTGTAGTATATATCTATAGTAGCTTGAGTAGTGCTGTAGTATATGTACCTATAGTAACAGTGGCAGTAGTACTGTAGTATATACCTATAGTAACAGTAGCAGTAGTACTGTGGTATATATCTATAGTAACAGTAGTACTGTAGTATATACCTATAGTAACAGTGGCAGTAGTACTGTAGTATATATCTATAGTAACAGTAGTACTGTAGTATATACCTATAGTAGCAGTAGTAGTAGTACTGTAGTATATACCCATAGTAACAGTAGCAGTAGTACTGTAGTATATATCTATAGTAGCAGTAGTACTGTAGCATATACCTATAGTAACAGTGGCAGTAGTGCTGTAGTATATATCTATAGTAGCAGTAGTACTGTAGTATATACCTATAGTAGCAGTAGTAGTAGTACTGTAGTATATATCTATAGTAACAGTAGTACTGCAGTATATACCTATAGTAACAGTAGCAGTAGTACTGTAGTATATACCTATAGTAACAGTGGCAGTAGTACTGTAGTATATACCAATAGTAACAGTAGTACTGTAGTATAGACCTATAGTAACAGTAGCAGTAGTACTGTAGTATATACCTATAGTAACAGTGGCAGTAGTACTGTAGTATATACCTATAGTAACAGTGGCAGTAGTACTGTAGTATATATCTATAGTAACAGTAGTGCTGTAGTATATACCTATAGTAACAGTAGCAGTAGTAACTGTAGTATATATCTATAGTAACAGTAGTACTGTAGTATATACCTATAGTAACAGTAGCAGTAGTACTGTAGTATATATCTATAGTAACAGTAGCAGTAGCACTGTAGTATATACCTATAGTAACAGTGGCAGTAGTACTGTAGTATATATATCTATAGTAACAGTAGTGCTGTAGTATATACCTATAGTAACAGTAGCAGTAGTACTGTAGTATATATCTATAGTAACAGTAGTACTGTAGTATATACCTATAGTAACAGTAGTGCTGTAGTATATACCTATAGTAACAGTAGCAGTAGTACTGTAGTATATATCTATAGTAACAGTAGTACTGTAGTATATACCTATAGTAACAGTAGTGCTGTAGTATATACCTATAGTAACAGTAGCAGTAGTACTGTAGTATATATCTATAGTAACAGTAGTACTGTAGTATATACCTATAGTAACAGTAGCAGTAGTACTGTAGTATATACCTATAGTAACAGTAGCAGTAGTACTGTAGTATATACCTATAGTAACAGTAGTACTGTAGTATATACCTATAGTAACAGTAGCAGTAGTACTGTAGTATACAGTCATGGAAAAAATTATTAGACCACCCTTGTTTTCTTCAATTTCTTGTTCATTTTAATGCCTGGCTCAACTAAAGGTACATTTGTTTGGACAATTATAATGATAACAACAAAAATAGCTCATGAGAGTTTAATTTAAGAACTAAGGATTATTCATTTTCCATGGTTTTCTTGATAATAACCAAAATTACTTAAATTCTTACATCAATAGCTATGGCATTGTACCGCCAAAAACACTACTTTTAAGCATTCCATGTTTTCTTTTCTGTTTGCTTTAAACACATGATACACACAAGAGTTAATACTTGATTGCATAACCATTGTTTTTGATGACTGCAGCCATGCGTCTTGGCATGCTCTCCACCAGCTTCTGACATTGTTCTGCTGTCACAGCAGCCCATTCCTGTTGGACAAATTCAAACAAATTTTCTTTGTTTTTGGGCTTGTGGTTCTCCATTTTGAGTTTGATGATTTTCCACAGGTTTTCAATTGGATTAAGATCTGGTGATTGAGCAGGCCAAGGCATGGTGCGAATGTTGTGGTTCTCCATCCAGGCTTTAACTGACCTTGCCGTGTGGCAAGGGGCATTGTCTTGTTGGAAAATCCAGTCATTCGAGGCAGGAAAGAGTTTTCCAGCTGATGGAAGAAGACTGTTTTCAAGGGTAGTCCTGTACTTGACCTGGTTCATTCGGCCTTCACACAATTGCATTTGCCGTGTTCCACTCAGACTGAAACAACCCCAGATCATGACTGATCCACCCCCATGTTTTACTGTAGGGGCAAGACAGTCTGGGTTGTAAGCTTCTCCAGGCTTCCTCCTAACCAGTAAGTTGGCTGGAGTGGGCATCAATTCAAAATTGGATTCATCACTGAAGAGAACCTTAGCCCAATCATCAACAGTCCAATCCTTGTGGTCTCGAGCAAAGAGTAACCGGGCCTTCCTCTGCCTTTCATTGATGAAGGGCTTCTTGCGTGCTCTGTGTGACTTCAAACCAGCTTCCAACAAGTCGGTTTCGAACTGTCCTTGCCGAGCAAGTCACATTTCTCGACAGTGCCCACTCATTTTTAAGGTCCCTGGAGGTCTGGCGACGATTCCTGACACAGGAACGGATGAGTGCACGGTCATCTCGTGGGGTAGAAAGACGTTTCCTGCCACGGCCAGGTAGCAATTTGGTAGTGCCATGTTCAGCTTGTTTTTTTTTGTTGTAATGAGCGGCTGTCTTGGAGATCTTCAGTTTTTTCGCTACCTGTCTCTCACTCATGCCAATTTCCAGCAGTGCCAAGATGGCTGCCTTTGTTGCTTCACATAATTCTTTTGTTTTAGGCATTATGTGAGAGCTGACAACTTCTGAGTTGTGCTACGGCTTGAATGTAAGCAGGAAACCACTCTAGGCCTTTGCATGTGCAGTGCTGCTTGTGACATGAAATGGCCTCTTATATACCCTGGGAATCAATTAAGCTTAAGAATGTCAAATAGGACATAAAGTATTATGTGACCAGCTGCATTTTTTGTGTTCATTGTATTATACGTTTAGTGGTACCAGATATTAGAATGAACAAGAAATTGAAGAAAACAAGGGTGGTCTAATAATTTTTTCCATGACTGTATATCTATAGTAACAGTAGTACTGTAGTATATACCTATAGTAACAGTAGTACTGTAGTATATACCTATAGTAACAGTAGCAGTAGTACTGTAGTATATACCTATAGTAACAGTAGCAGTAGCACTGTAGTATATACCTATAGTAACAGTAGTACTGTAGTATATACCTATAGTAACAGTAGCAGTAGCACGGTAGTATATACCTATAGTAACAGTAGTACTGTAGTATATACCTATAGTAACAGTAGTACTGTAGTATATACCTATAGTAACAGTAGCAGTAGTACTGTAGTATATACCAATAGTAACAGTAGTACTGTAGTATATACCTATAGTAACAGTGGCAGTAGTACTGTAGTATATATCTATAGTAACAGTAGTACTGTAGTATATACCTATAGTAACAGTAGCAGTAGTACTGTAGTATATACCTATAGTAACAGTAGTACTGTAGTATATACCTATAGTAACAGTGGCAGTAGTACTGTAGTATATACCTATAGTAACAGTAGTACTGTAGTATATACCTATAGTAACAGTAGCAGTAGTACTGTAGTATATACCTATAGTAACAGTAGCAGTAGTACTGTAGTATATATCTATAGTAACAGTGGTACTGTAGTATATACCTATAGTAACAGTGGCAGTAGTACTGTGAGTATATACCTATAGTAACAGTAGTACTGTAGTATATACCTATAGTAACAGTGGCAAGTAGAACTGTAGTATATACCTATAGTGGCAGTAGTAGTACTCTGTTGTGTACCTGTAGTAGCAGCAGTAGCAGTAGTGCTGTGGTATATACCTATAGTAACAGTGGCAGTAGTACTGTAGTATATGCCTATATACTACAGTGGTGCTGTAGTATATACCTATAGTAACAGTGGCAGTAGTACTGTGGTATATGCCTATAGTAACAGTGGTGCTGTGGTATATACCTATAGTAACAGTGGTACTGTGTAGTATATACCTATAGTAACAGTAGCAGTAGTGCTGTAGTATATACCTATAGTAACAGTGGTAACTGTAATATATACCTATAGTAACAGTGGCAGTGGTACTGTAGTATGTACCTATAGTAACAGTGGTGCTGTAGTATGTACCTATAGTAACAGTGGCAGTAGTGCTGTAGTATATGCCTATAGTAACAGTGGCAGTAGTACTGTAGTATATACCTATAGTAGCAGTAGTGGTACTCTGTGTTGTGTGCCTGTAGTAGCAGCAGTGGCAGTAGTGCTGTAGTATATACCTGTAGTAGCAGTAGTAGTGCTCTGTTGTGTGACCTGTAGTAGCAGCAGTAGCAGTAGTGCTGTGGTATATACCTGTAGTAGCAGTAGTAGTGCTCTGTTGTGTGCCTGTAGTGGCAGCAGTAGCAGTAGTGCTGTAGTATATACCTGTAGTAGCAGTAGTGGTACTCTGTTGTGTGCCTGTGGTGGCAGCAGTGGCAGTGGTACTGTGGTATATACCTATAGTAGCAGTAGTGGTACTCTGTTGTGTGCCTGTAGTGGCAGCAGTGGCAGTAGTACTGTGGTATATACCTATAGTAGCAGTAGTAGTGCTCTGTTGTGTGCCTGTGGTAGCAGCAGTAGCAGTGGTGCTGTGGTATATACCTGTAGTAGCAGTAGTAGTGCTCTGTTGTGTACCTGTAGTAGCAGCAGTAGCAGTGGTGCTGTAGTATATACCTATAGTAGCAGTAGTAGTGCTCTGTTGTGTGTACCTGTAGTAGCAGCAGTGGCAGTGGTACTGTAGTATATACCTGTAGTAGCAGTAGTAGTGCTCTGTTGTGTGCCTGTGGTAGCAGCAGTGGCAGTAGTGCTGTGAGTATATACCTATAGTAGCAGTAGTAGTGCTCTGTTGTGTGCCTGTAGTAGCAGCAGTAGCAGTAGTACTGTGGTATATACCTATAGTAGCAGTAGTAGTAATCCGTTGTGTGCCTGTAGTAGCAGCAGTAGCAGTGAGTACTGTGGTATATACCTATAGTAGCAGTGGTAGTACTCAGTTGTGTACCTGTAGTAGCAGCAGTAGCAGTAGTGCTGTAGTATATACCTGTAGTAGCAGTAGTAGTACTCTGTTGTGTGCCTGTAGTAGCAGCAGTAGCAGTAGTACTGTAGTATATACCTATAGTAGCAGTGGAAGTACTCTGTTGTGTACCTGTAGTAGCAGCAGTAGCAGTAGTACTGTAGTATATACCTATAGTAGCAGTAGTGAGTACTCTGTTGTGTACCTGTAGTAGCAGCAGTAGCAGTAGTACTGTAGTATATACCTATAGTAGCAGTAGTAGTACTCTGTTGTGTACCTGTAGTAGCAGCAGTAGCAGTAGTACTGTAGTATATACCTATAGTAGCAGTAGTAGTACTCTGTTGTGTACCTGTAGTAGCAGCAGTAGCAGTAGTACTGTAGTATATACCTATAGTAGCAGTAGTAGTACTCTGTTGTGTACCTGTAGTAGCAGCAGTAGCAGTAGTACTGTAGTATATACCTATAGTAGCAGTAGTAGTACTCTGTTGTGTACCTGTAGTAGCAGCAGTAGCAGTAGTACTGTAGTATATACCTATAGTAGCAGTAGTAGTACTCTGTTGTGTACCTGTAGTAGCAGCAGGCTTCTTGCTCTTGCCTTTAGGGGCTGGAGGCAGCAGAGCCACCTCCTCTTGAGGCATCTGAGCAACTTTCTGCAGGAAGATCTTCTCCAGAGCCTGGGCCATGAGGACGATGTCATCAGTGGGCTGCAATACAAACACATGGGGGGGGATGTCAGGTGACACACTGAGACTGCAGGTATCAGTGCAGGCAATAAACACTCGGGCTGGGATGATAACTGCATCACCGCAACACCACGGCCATGTGATGTCTACCACAGTGTTGAGCTCATTACCGTCATCGCCGCATTAAATAATAAAAACAATTTTCCCTACATATTTGCTGTTGAAAGTTACAGGACTGTATATTGTGGTTGATATGAAATATTAAGAGTATTATTTAGCAGATACACCCCTCTTATGTAGTACTGTCCATAGCTGTTTACGCTGCTCTGCTGAATTGATTTTATTCAACAATAGACACAAATCATGTTATAAAGCCAAACACTGTGGGGTGGCGGAGTTGCGGCGAGCATGGAGGCCATACCGCATTGATTGGGTGCTTTATCACCGCAGTAATAAAAAAAATCCATACCGTCACAGCCCTAGTAAACACACTACCTTGTTGTAGATGTAACAGTTTGTAAACATGGTGTTGAAGTCCTGCATGGCCTCGCTGGCACTCCAGTAATAGTTGTTCTCCAGACGTTTCTTGATGGTTCCCATGTCCATCGGGTTCTTGATCACCTTGTGGTAGTCCTGGAAACGTGGACGTGGTTAGCTTAGCTTTAGCTCAGACTTCTCCAAGACAAATCTGAGACTTTTAGACCTTTTCACACTTGGAATGGAAGTTAGGGCCAAACATTGGCAGAAAATCATATATTTTAAACCCGTTTCTTTCTCTTTAGCTTGAATTTTGGACTCTTTCCTGAAATAAAACCCTTAAAGCTGGGAGGCTCAGTGACTTACTGCCAGGCCCAGTTTGATGGCATCGACAGGCTGGTAGAAGGGCCAGGCGAACTGATGCTTCCACAGAGTCTTCACCACCACGTTCTGCATGTACTGCAGCTGGTTGGTCTTCCTGATGGACACAGAGACAGGCTCATTAAAGATGGCCGACAGGCAGAGACACTGAACTGAATAAAAAGCCAGGAAGCGTTCGCACCTGCCAGGTTTGGTGGGGTTGGTGACCTCAGGGGGCGGGTTGGTAAGGGCGGGGGCTGGGGCGCGAGCCTGGGCGTCCGACATGGTGGACGGCAGCGGCGACACAGCAAAGACACTATGGGATGGCAAGGTCTGACCTAAAGGTGAAAAAAACAACTCCCTCTAAGGTATGAGGGTGTGTGTGCGTGTGTGTGTGAGGGCACACAGGTGTGTGTTAGTGTGTTCAGTTCAGGTGTCGTTGGCAGCGTTGATTCTTCAATTCAATGTTTCCTCCCAGGAGACAAATTCCCATCGCACACCTGAGGGACAGAGACAGACGGTCAGCATGGAGACACATTATTAGACTGGATTAAAGTAGAAGCACAAAGCGTTAGGATTGTTTTAACCTGGTGCTTTTTTCAATCTCTTCGTCACACCCTTACAGCTCATTCACAGGCTAAAGCTGCTATTGATCAGTGATCAAGTGTCCACAGAGCCGAGGACAAAACTGAATGAAGACGTTAACTCCAGCTCTGGTTACATCAGTGTTTTCTCTTTGAGGACCGATGATGTAGCTGTATGTCAAAGTGGGTTTTGGCGGCTGACAGAAGGGGGCAGTCTCACGCACCCTGCGAGTTATTTTGGGGCTTCTGGGATACATAGTTGAAACATAAACAGACAGCAGATCAAAGCCACAGAGGTGGAAACAGGAAGTGGAGATGACAGGATCAGAGAGCAGAACAGTCGTAGAAAAAAAATTCTATATTCTGTGGGTCATGAAATGCTGGCATAAGGCACTTAACCTTTTTACAAGGACTGATACTCAGTGAGCTAATATGATCTGAAAAACTGCTGGCAAATGATCAGGAAGAGTTTTAAAGACATACATAGAAAAAAGGAGCTCAATTGTGATTAAAAAATACTCAATTTGAGAGCCCTCACTGAAAACCTGAATCAATGCAACAACCATTTCCCCATTAATCAGTTGCTCAACAGAAAAAATGCCTTTTGAAATAATTTATCAAACAATGCCAGATGCTCTGTATGAATATTAGCTGTGTCCAAGCATGATACCGATATTGCAGTCTTGACTATTGGCCGATACCAACACTGATGTGCGATATCACCACGAATCAAACTGACTTTTATTACTTATTTTGTAATATAGAGTGTCAGAAAAGGCATGATCCAGTGATATTACTCTAATAGAGACCAACAGTCAGCATCAGTAGGTCTGAGAAAAACAGACCCATTTATTGGTAACCAATAGCTTCCATCAATTTAATCGGAAAAATAACAATAACACCTGCACACACACACACGCCTGTGTGTGCAAAATATGTGCATTCAAGCGCTTTAAAACTTTAGCACTTACAACACTTGAGTACTCCAGCACTTTAACATTTAATGGTCTTTTTGTCTGCCCATGCTGTGTACTAATAACCTATGGTTATTGTACTTTACACCTTTTTTTACTCATAATGTATCTTTCTTGTTTTAACTACACATTAACATCAACCTACCTAGGGAAAAAGGATGGAAATTAGCTGCTCACTACAATCCTACATATTTACACAAAAGTGTCTATTAATATGTGTTGTCCCTGATTTCTTTATCGAATAAATAAATAAGACATAAGAATAAAATAAAAAGTAAATTAGAAGACCCTGAAATAACCTCAATAAATCCAATGAAATAAAAAAAATACATATATTTTATAGTGCTGCTAAAGAACCACTGGTTTAACTTCAACATAAGAAATCCTCATGCTGTTTTTTGTGATGCTGCTTCAAATTAAGGTGACCAGACAGGGACAGTCCCTGTTTTGGAGGACCAGTCCCCGGTTAAAGCTGTCATGGAACACGTCACCTAACTTCAAATGCTGATGAGGTTGCTCGTATTAACCTTAAATTAAACCCATGTTGCTGCACCACCAGAACCAGACTACTTCTGTTCTTCTTCACCAAAAACATCAGGCATCGATTATGTCCGTCATCCATAAATCAGCAGATTAGGTGTCCTCGGCTCAAAGTGATGTTACCAAAACTGTCACTGTGTTTCACAGCACCATCCTCATCACATGAGAAGACGAGCAGCAAATCATCACATCAGAGACGCTGGAGCAGATCTTAGTAGAAAGATGACAGTCCTTTCCAAAACAGTTGATCAACTGATCGTTTAATTGAAGGACCCTTTCAGCTCCACATTAATGTCTCAGAGTGAACACAAACCTCCCAAAGAGGTTCACTAATCATTAAAACTGCAAACTTGATCATTGCTGAATTTCACAATAACACACTAAATTCTATTTGAGTCTATAACTAATAAACCGACACAGTAAACTATTCTGATCATTTCACTTTCTCTCCAGAACATCACTGCTGAAAAGAAACTGGGAACTGGACAACAACACTAAACATTCAAAAAATCCATTATTATCTATATTACTATTGATTAATATGAACTCTTACTGAGCTCCTGGGTGTAAATTCACTTGTAGCAGACAAGCAGCAACTAGCAGTAAAACAGATTATTAAAAGTAGCTCCATCTTCACCAGCTGCTACATAAAAGAGACACAAAACATAATGCAGAGCTTATTCTGAGTGCTAAAGACGTTCAGTACTTCCAAATAGCTGGAATGCAGGACTTCATTCTGACAGAGTATCGGTACTTTTCCGTCAGTAAAGATGGGAGCACTCCTCCGGCACTGATTGTCATGCATGTGTACCTGCAGCGGTGTTTAACACCTGGAAAACAAACCGCCTGAAAACGGGCCGAGTAGCTCAACTCTGTTTACAGACAAACGAGTCTCCGACCTGCCCGTCACACCACAACGACCCCGTAGACATTCTTCACATAGCCAGGGTCCCGGCGAAGTCGCGCACGGATCAACAGATGCCAGAGTCCGGCGGCTGCTCGCTCAGCCTGCCTGCCTGCATGCTGCTGCGGTTCGGCGGCTAACGAGTGAGCTAACTGCTAACAGACACCGCTGCCACCAACAAAACTCCACAAATGCAGTGAAGAGCCGCCCATCCACAGCCAGACACACAGAGTCCGTTATTACCCACTGAATAACACATAGGAACCCGCGCTAACTGCTCCACCTGCCCAGGTGTTAGTGTTTTTGCAAGCTAACGAAACATCCCATTTATCTTGCTTTAAAAGATGGCGGGCAAGCAAAGGCAAAATATGAGCTAGGTGGCTAGCTAACCGAACTAGGCTACTTACCGAAGACGTAAATGTCGTTAGTAATATTAATAGCGATCGTGTTGCTGTCTGGGCGCGTGATGAGGGGAATATCTTGACATTTGCTCAGTAATGAGCTGCACACCGGGCAGATATATGTGAACACAAACACGTTTTTTGCAGATGTTACCGCTCGGTGTTTGGTTAGCTAATAAGCCGTTAGCCTGTTAGCTGAGCTTTGTCTGAAGGCGCCGAGCGGCCAGTCAAGCTCCGACACACAGCGACACATCCCGCACACATTCCGCTCCCTTTACCCTCTAAACCCACTGTTACCGGTCAGAGAGGCTTGTTTACTTTGAGTCTCGGTCCTCCAGTGAAAGCAGCGACGGGCTCCGGTCAGTTTTCTGGAAGATTTTTTTTTTTTTTTTATTTAGCAAAGTAGCATAATAGATGAGTTATCAGCTGTCTACCGTATGCGCAGGCGCAGTGGCAAACAGCATCATGATGTTATTGTGATCGTATTGGCTAGCCGGATAAGAGCGGTGCTCTGATTGGATGAAGGGTATTTGTGGGGCTATGGTTTGTTGCTGAGGGATGTGAAGCGCTGTCATTGGTCGGTTGGTTAGTTGAAGCGCATTGACTGGCTGACGTGATGGCTGAGCTGCTTTGATTGGCTGTGAACCATTACCTGGTCCATGATGGCGCCGTCACTAGAACTACGTTTCCCAGAATACAGAACGGCAGCTAAGAATCTGAGGCCCGCTGCAGAAGAGATTTTAATCAATAACTGATCTTTTCATTGATCATTGATCAATGAGTGACCCATATATGACTGGACGAAAACAACAATATTTAGTGATACAAAAACTATATGAGATTTGTTTTCGTTTATTTCTTATTTTTATTTTTTATTGTCAGGCAACATACACTGAGGGAAATAATAATAATTATATATATATATATATATATATATATATATATATATATATATATATATATATATATATATATATATAAACTGTTGTGCAGGTATGGAATATAAACTAGAATAATAATCCCACACGTGAGATATAGTGTCAGCACCCCCTGCAGACTGCTGTGATCACTACAGGCCTGATGATTCATCTGATCCAGTATGCACATGCGCAGTTAATGGGGGGCTGAAAACAGACAGCTGCAGTATGATTATGAAGAAGCTTTATTGTTGTTATCAGAGTTAATATCATCATCATCGTCAGTTCTGTTGCTATGGGCCTGTGTGCTGTTAACATGCAGCTGAGCCGAGCAGACAGGAGGACAGACAGGAGGACAGACAGGAGGACAGATAGACAGCCAGAGGTAGGTCAGACAGAAAAATGGACAAAACTGGGGGCAAAGAGGTAGACAGGTGGACAGGTTACAAGTAGTGAGGTAGGGGAAGAGAGAGACAGGTGGGGGACAGGTAGCTATTGTGTTATTTACATACTGGTAGGCAGATGCAATAGAAAGCTTATTGGCTGTCTTCCAGAGGCTCCGCCCCCCTCCCACCTGTATCGGCCAATCCCCTGATAGGAGGGGTGGTGTCTGCAGGCTGAGGAGAGGGGTGTGAGGAGGAGGAGGAGGAAGAGGAGGAGGACAGGGGGAGGTCTGAGGGTTGCTCAGTCTGTATCCTTCCTCCCCCATCTGCCTCACCTCCGATCAATGCCTCTTCCTCCTGACCTCCACCGCCCCCCCCACGAGACCCAGCAAACTGCAGGTGAGGCAGGGACGGCACGTCCTTCTCCCTCTCCCTGTCCCTGTCCCCCTGCGCCTCCCTCTCACGACGCTCCCCATACAGAGGAGGCTCCAGGCCGAGGTAGGAGGCACTGAGCTGCCGCACGTCCAGCTCAAAGGGGCTGCCACTGGGCTGCACCGCTGCCTCTCTGCCCTGACCTCCTCCTGCCTGGCCTCCTCCTCCCCTCTTGGCCTTGCGGGGGTGTGAGGAGGTGGGGAGGCTGTCGGGAAGCAGAGATTGGATCTTGGGAAGCCAGCGTTTCCGAACTCTCCTGGCGTTGGTGCACATGTCTGCAGCGATGACGTTCATCTCACTTTCCTTAAAGTTAGGAGCAAAGTTCTGACAGTAGACTGAGGAGGAGGAGCAGGAGGAGAGGGAGGTGGAGGAGGAGAGGGAGGAGAGAAGAGGGAGGAGGAGAAGAGAGAGAAGGAGAGTCTCAATGTAAATCATGTATACGTTTATGTATGCTGCGTACTTGTTGCGTACTTGTGTACTTGTTGTGTACTTGTTGCGTACTTGTTGCGTACTTGTGTACTTGTTGCGTGCTTGTTGCATACTCATTGTGTACTTGTTGTGTACTTGTGTATTTGTTGCGTACTTGTGTACTTGTGTGCTTGTTGCGTACTTGTTGTGTACTTGTGTACTTGTTGTGTACTTGTTGCGTACTTGTTGTGTACTTGTGTACTTGTTGCGTACTTGTGTACTTGTTGCATACTTGTTGCGTACTTGTGTACTTGTTGTGTACTTGTTGCGTACTTGTTGTGTACTTGTGTACTTGTTGCGTACTTGTGTACTTGTTGCATACTTGTGTACTTGTTGCATACTTGTTGCGTACTTGTTGCGTACTTGTGTACTTGTTGTGTACTTGTTGCGTACTTGTGTACTTGTTGTGTACTTGTTGCGTACTTGTTGTGTACTTGTTGCATACTTATTACTTGTTATTTATTGTGCTGTTACTTGTTATTACTTGTTGTGTACTTACTTGTGTACTTGTTGTGTACTTATTGCGTACTTGTTGCGTACTTGTGTACTTGTTGTGTACTTGTTGCATACTTATTGTGTACTTGTGTATTTGTTGTGTACTTGTTGCGTACTTGTTGTGTACTTGTTGCGTACCTGTTGCATACTTGTTGCGTACTTGTTGCATACTTGTTGCGTACTTGTTGCGAACTTGTGTACTTGTTGTGTACTTGATGTGTACTTGTTGCGTACTTGTGTACTTGTTGCATACTTGTTGTGTACTTGTTGCATACTTGTGTACTTGTTGCGTACTTGTGTACTTGTTGCGTACTTGTTGTGTACTTGTGTACTTGTTGTGTATTTATTGCGTACTTGTTGCCTACTTGTGTACTTGTTGTGTACTTGTTGCGTACTTGTGTACTTGTTGCGTACTTGTTGTGTACTTGTTGCATACTTGTGTACTTGTTGCGTACTTGTTGTGTACTTGTTGCGTACTTGTGTACTTGTTGTGTACTTGTTGCGTACTTGTTGTGTACTTGTTGAATACTTGTTGCGTACTTGTTGCGTACTTGTGTACTTGTTATGTACTTGTTGTGTACTTGTGTGCTTGTTGCGTACTTGTTGTGTACTTGTTGTGTACTTGTTGCGTAATCGTGTACTTGTTGTGTATTTGTTGCGTACTTGTTACGTACTTGTGTACTTGTTGCGTACTTGTTGTGTACTTGTGTACTTGTTGTGTACTTGTTGCATACTTGTGTACTTGTTGTGTACTTGTTGCATACTTGTGTACTTGTTGCGTACTTGTTGCGTACTTGTTGCGTGCTTGTGTACTTGTTGTGCACTTGTTGCATACTTGTGTACTTGTTGTGTACTTGTTGCATACTTGTTGCGTACTTGTTGCATACTTGTGTACTTGTTGTGTACTTGTTGCGTACTTGTGTACTTGTTGCGTACTTGTTGTGTACTTGTTGCGTACTTGTTGCATACTTGTTGCGTACTTGCTGCGTACTTGTTGTGTACTTGTGTACTTGTTGCGTACTTGTGTACTTGTTGTGTACTTGTGTACTTGTTGCGTACTTGCTGCGTACTTGCGTACTTGTTGTGTACTTGTGTACTTGTTGCGTACTTGTGTACTTGTTGTGTACTTGCTGCGTACTTGTGTACTTGTTGCATACTTGTTGCGTACTTGTTGAATACTTGTGTACTTGTTGTGTACTTGTTGCTTACTTGTGTACTTGTTGTGTAGCTGCAGTGTGTCTTACGTTTCACAGTGTTCAACACTCGGTTATCCAGTGGTTTTCTGCTCGGATCATTGGTGGATGAGCGGATCCCTGTCCCACAGCTATTGGCCAGAGTGTTTCTATGGAAACCATAACAACCCAATCAGCACCTATACTGAGCCCCCCCCCATAGCTGTTATGTAAAACATAAGCAGGAAGGAGAAGCTTCTGGACTATCTGAAGCTGATGTCACATGACGTCTGGGTGTGGCATACCGTTAACATTTACTTTGAAAAAACATTCAACAAGTTTGAATCTGACTGGTTGGTGGAGCTTAAACTGTTCGTCCAATCAGAGAACAGCTTACTGATGACTCACTGCCCAGGTCACAGCTGTAACCATCTTCTGGCCCTGAAACCATGGACTCAGTACCAGTACCTAGTACCCTAGACCCAGAAACTTCAGACATGGTTCTGGTTCTGAACATTGAACAGAGCTGATGCTAAGCTAAGCTAACCCAGGTGTTTTCAGCTCACCTGTCGAAGAAGGTCGCCAGCAGCCTCCTGAGCAGCACTTTGTGTTTGACTCCGGCACACAGGTGACAGTTCATCAGCTGACCTCGGGTCATGAACACACCTGAACCTGAACACAAACGCACACTCGCATCAGTCTGTCCAGCTGGACAGGTGTGGTTTTACTGGACTGTGGTTCTACTGGACTGTCCAGCTGGACAGGTGTGGACCTACCTGCCACCAACTCCACCTTCTCTCCTGGGTCTCCCTCAGTGTAGAGTGACGGATGGCAACGATACCCAATCTGACTGATCAAGCTGGCGGGCAGCGCCATGTTGTCCCGACCAACCAGCACGCAGGGCCGCCGCTCATTAGCCAATGGGAGGGACAGCATCTCCATCTTCTCTTGGACTGGACCAATGAGAGATGGAGAGAATGGGTGTTCAGACCAGGAGGTGGAGGAACTAGCCACTTCCTGCTCCCTCCTGTTCTTACTTGACCGGAGGATTGCAACATGGTGTGACTTACTGTAGGGGTTCCCTGGATGTCCGTAGATGTGTTGGTAGAGTCCAGAGTGGAGGGCGTTCCCATAGTAATCCTCTTCCAGCTCCTCCTCGGTGGGGGGATGAGATGGAGGGGAGTCTGTGGGGAGGCTGGATCCTCCTGGACTGGACCGCCCCCCATTAGTTAACAGGTAGGACTGCAGGCCTGGAACCAGACCTCCACCTGCACCCAGGTAACACAGAGTGCTGCTCCTGGACGACTGGAGTTCCCCAGAAATGTCCACTCTGAAGACAGAACGCATTCATCTAGTTGTTGTTAAACATCTTGAGAAGTAAGTTAGAAGTCTCTCAGGTTTCTCCTCACCTGGTCTCCTCTTCTCCTCCTGCTCTTCCTGTGCCTCCTCCATCCTCCTCAGCAGGAGGCGTGTCGGCTCGCTCCTGTTTGATCCTGCTGACGGCCAGCAGCAGCTCCTCAGGACTGAGGGCTGGCTGGTCTGGACTGGACTCCTGCAGCTGGGGGGCGCCATGCTGCTGGACCATCGGGGCGTCAAAGCCCCCAAGCTCATCTGCTGAGGTAGTCTGGAACACAAAGAGGTTTACATTAAGTTAAGACCAAGAACGTGGTCTAGCTGTGGACTACCTGTATTGTGGTCTAACTATGGTGTACCTGGATTGTAGTGTTACCCTGGTTTGAATTATGGTCGACAGCGCTCTGGCCAAACCCACCTGTGAGTCACAGCAGAGGGGTGAGGAAGAGGAGGTGGCCTTCATCATCATCAGCTCCATGCCTCGCTCCACAATGTTCTGGATCTGCAGGTACCCAGCAGTGTACATGAGGACCAGCTGCTCGTTGGCGGCCATGCTGAGGCGGCCCGTGTAGCAGAAGGACAGGATCTGCTGGAAGCACGTTGGTGTCACCGAGGACGGCAGCTCAAACACCGCCTGGGAGGATGAGGGCGAGGAGTCGGCCGCGGAGCTGAACAGGTCTCTGAAGTAGAGCGAGGAGGCGGCGAGGACGGCCCGGTGCGCCTTGAAGGCCTGACCCTGGACCAGGATGGAGACGTCGCAGTAGTGGCCCAGCAGCCGCTGCTCATTCAGGCTACCCAGCACGTTGCTGCCGAACTCTGGGATCTCCACCTGCAGCAGCCCCTCCGACATGGTGGACAGGAAGTGACGGTGAGGCGGAGGTGGTCCTGAGAGTTTAAGTATCAGGGATCCTGTAGAGATCACCTCCAGAACGCTTCAGATCCATATTGTTGTGGAGGAAACAGTGAGGTCAGGTGTGAGATCAGAGGTGAGATGTGATGTCAGAGGTCAGGTGTGAGGTGAGGTCAGAGGTCTGGTGTGAGGTGAGGTATCAGGTGAGGTCAGAGGTCAGGTATGAGGTGAGGTCAGAGGTCTGGTGTGAGGTGAGGTATCAGGTGAGGTCAGAGGTCAGGTATGAGGTGAGGTCAGAGATGAGATCAGTGGTCGGTTGTGGGGAGGTGGAGTGTGACAACTTTCACACATTCTGGTCTACCTGTAGAACAAACAATCACACCTTCAGTTCACCTGCATCTCTTCTCACTGGATTGTTGAGTTTAGAACCAAACAAAAAGATTAAAAGAAAAGAAAAGCTCTTCCATGTCATCATGTGAGCACAAAAAACAGTTTCAGTCAATACACATTAAATTATCATAATAAAATTCAATAATCAGGTGGCAGCTTCCAGTCTAGTACAGTGAAATATAACATAGTCCAGTACAGTCTAGTACAGTGAAATATAACATAGTCCAGTACAGTCTAGTACAGTCTAGTACAGTGAAATATAACATAGTCCAGTACAGTCCAGTACAGTCTAGTACAGTGAAATATAACATAGTCCAGTACAGTCTAGTACAGTGAAATATAACATAGTCCAGTACAGTCTAGTACAGTGAAATATAACATAGTCCAGTACAGTCCAGTACAGTCTAGTACAGTGAAATATAACATAGTCCAGTACAGTCTAGTACAGTCTAGTACAGTGAAATATAACATAGTCCAGTACAGTCCAGTACAGTCTAGTACAGTGAAATATAACATAGTCCAGTACAGTCTAGTACAGTGAAATATAACATAGTCCAGTACAGTCTAGTACAGTCTAGTACAGTGAAATATAACATAGTCTAGTACAGTCTAGTACAGTGAAATATAACATAGTCCAGTACAGTCTAGTACAGTGAAATATAACATAGTCCAGTACAGTCTAGTACAGTGAAATATAACATAGTCCAGTACAGTCTAGTACAGTGAAATATAACATAGTCCAGTACAGTCCAGTACAGTCTAGTACAGTGAAATATAACATAGTCCAGTACAGTCTAGTACAGTCTAGTACAGTGAAATATAACATAGTCCAGTACAGTCTAGTACAGTCTAGTACAGTGAAATATAACATAGTCCAGTACAGTCCAGTACAGTCTAGTACAGTGAAATATAACATAGTCCAGTACAGTCTAGTACAGTGAAATATAACATAGTCCAGTACAGTCCAGTACAGTCTAGTACAGTGAAATATAACATAGTCCAGTACAGTCTAGTACAGTGAAATATAACATAGTCCAGTACAGTCTAGTACAGTCTAGTACAGTGAAATATAACATAGTCCAGTACAGTCTAGTACAGTGAAATATAACATAGTCCAGTACAGTCTAGTACAGTGAAATATAACATAGTCCAGTACAGTCTAGTACAGTGAAATATAACATAGTCCAGTACAGTCTAGTACAGTGAAATATAGTCCAGTACAGTCTAGTACAGTGAAATATAACATAGTCCAGTACAGTCTAGTACAGTGAAATATAACATAGTCCAGTACAGTCTAGTACAGTCTAGTACAGTGAAATATAACATAGTCCAGTACAGTCCAGTACAGTCTAGTACAGTGAAATATAACATAGTCCAGTACAGTCCAGTACAGTCTAGTACAGTGAAATATAACATAGTCCAGTACAGTCCAGTACAGTCTAGTACAGTGAAATATAACATAGTCCAGTACAGTCTAGTACAGTGAAATATAACATAGTCCAGTACAGTCTAGTACAGTCTAGTACAGTGAAATATAACATAGTCCAGTACAGTCTAGTACAGTCTAGTACAGTGAAATATAACATAGTCCAGTACAGTCCAGTACAGTCTAGTACAGTGAAATATAACATAGTCCAGTACAGTCTAGTACAGTGAAATATAACATAGTCCAGTACAGTCCAGTACAGTCTAGTACAGTGAAATATAACATAGTCCAGTACAGTCCAGTACAGTCTAGTACAGTGAAATATAACATAGTCTAGTACAGTGAAATATAACATAGTCTAGTACAGTGAAATATAACATAGTCCAGTACAGTCCAGTACAGTCTAGTACAGTGAAATATAACATAGTCTAGTACAGTGAAATATAACATAGTCCAGTACAGTCCAGTACAGTCTAGTACAGTGAAATATAACATAGTCCAGTACAGTCTAGTACAGTCTAGTACAGTGAAATATAACATAGTCCAGTACAGTCTAGTACAGTCTAGTACAGTGAAATATAACATAGTCCAGTACAGTCTAGTACAGTGAAATATAACATAGTCCACTACAGTCTAGTACAGTCTAGTACAGTGAAATATAACAGTCCAGTACAGTCTAGTACAGTGAAATATAACATAGTCCAGTACAGTCTAGTACAGTCTAGTACAGTGAAATATAACATAGTCCAGTACAGTCTAGTACAGTCTAGTACAGTGAAATATAACATAGTCCAGTACAGTGAAATATAACATAGTCCAGTCCAGTCTAGTACAGTGAAATATAACATAGTCCAGTACAGTCCAGTGCAGTCTAGTACAGTGAAATATAACATAGTCCAGTCCAGTCTAGTACAGTGAAATATAACATAGTCCAGTACAGTCCAGTGCAGTCTAGTACAGTGAAATATAACATAATCCAGTACAGTCTAGTACAGTCTAGTACAGTGAAATATAACATAGTCCAGTACAGTCTAGTACAGTGAAATATAACATAGTCCAGTACAGTCCAGTACAGTCTAGTACAGTGAAATATAACATAGTCCAGTACAGTCCAGTACAGTCTAGTACAGTGAAATATAACATAGTCCAGTACAGTCTAGTACAGTGAAATATAACATAGTCCAGTACAGTCCAGTACAGTCTAGTACAGTGAAATATAACATAGTCCAGTACAGTCCAGTACAGTCTAGTACAGTGGAATATAACATAGTCCAGTACAGTCTAGTACAGTGAAATATAACATAGTCCAGTACAGTCCAGTACAGTCTAGTACAGTGAAATATAACATAGTCCAGTACAGTCTAGTACAGTCTAGTACAGTGAAATATAACATAGTCCAGTACAGTCCAGTACAGTCTAGTACAGTGAAATATAACATAGTCCAGTACAGTCTAGTACAGTGAAATATAACATAGTCCAGTACAGTCTAGTACAGTGAAATATAACATAGTCCAGTACAGTCTAGTACAGTCTAGTACAGTCTAGTACAGTGAAATATAACATAGTCCAGTACAGTCTAGTACAGTGAAATATAACATAGTCCAGTACAGTCCAGTGCAGTCTAGTACAGTGAAATATAACATAGTCCAGTACAGTCTAGTACAGTGAAATATAACATAGTCCAGTACAGTCCAGTGCAGTCTAGTACAGTGAAATATAACATAGTCCAGTACAGTCTAGTACAGTCTAGTACAGTGAAATATAACATAGTCCAGTACAGTCTAGTACAGTGAAATATAACATAGTCCAGTACAGTCCAGTACAGTCTAGTACAGTGAAATATAACATAGTCCAGTACAGTCTAGTACAGTGAAATATAACATAGTCCAGTACAGTCCAGTACAGTCTAGTACAGTGAAATATAACATAGTCCAGTACAGTCTAGTACAGTCTAGTACAGTGAAATATAACATAGTCCAGTACAGTCTAGTACAGTGAAATATAACATAGTCCAGTACAGTCTAGTACAGTGAAATATAACATAGTCCAGTACAGTCTAGTACAGTGAAATATAACATAGTCCAGTACAGTCCAGTACAGTCTAGTACAGTCTAGTACAGTGAAATATAGTCCAGTACAGTCTAGTACAGTGAAATATAACATAGTCCAGTACAGTCCAGTACAGTCCAGTACAGTCTAGTACAGTCTAGTACAGTGAAATATAGTCCAGTACAGTCTAGTACAGTGAAATATAACATAGTCCAGTACAGTCTAGTACAGTGAAATATAACATAGTCCAGTACAGTCCAGTACAGTCTAGTACAGTGAAATATAACATAGTCCAGTACAGTCCAGTACAGTCTAGTACAGTGAAATATAACATAGTCCAGTACAGTCCAGTACAGTCTAGTACAGTGAAATATAACATAGTCCAGTACAGTCTAGTACAGTGAAATATAACATAGTCCAGTACAGTCTAGTACAGTCTAGTACAGTGAAATATAACATAGTCCAGTACAGTCTAGTACAGTCTAGTACAGTGAAATATAACATAGTCCAGTACAGTCCAGTACAGTCTAGTACAGTGAAATATAACATAGTCCAGTACAGTCCAGTACAGTCTAGTACAGTGAAATATAACATAGTCCAGTACAGTCTAGTACAGTGAAATATAACATAGTCCAGTACAGTCCAGTACAGTCTAGTACAGTGAAATATAACATAGTCCAGTACAGTCCAGTACAGTCTAGTACAGTGAAATATAACATAGTCCAGTACAGTGAAATATAACATAGTCCAGTACAGTCCAGTACAGTCTAGTACAGTGAAATATAACATAGTCTAGTACAGTGAAATATAACATAGTCCAGTACAGTCCAGTACAGTCTAGTACAGTGAAATATAACATAGTCCAGTACAGTCTAGTACAGTCTAGTACAGTGAAATATAACATAGTCCAGTACAGTCTAGTACAGTCTAGTACAGTGAAATATAACATAGTCCAGTACAGTCTAGTACAGTGAAATATAACATAGTCCACTACAGTCTAGTACAGTCTAGTACAGTGAAATATAACAGTCCAGTACAGTCTAGTACAGTGAAATATAACATAGTCCAGTACAGTCTAGTACAGTCTAGTACAGTGAAATATAACATAGTCCAGTACAGTCTAGTACAGTCTAGTACAGTGAAATATAACATAGTCCAGTACAGTGAAATATAACATAGTCCAGTCCAGTCTAGTACAGTGAAATATAACATAGTCCAGTACAGTCCAGTGCAGTCTAGTACAGTGAAATATAACATAGTCCAGTCCAGTCTAGTACAGTGAAATATAACATAGTCCAGTACAGTCCAGTGCAGTCTAGTACAGTGAAATATAACATAATCCAGTACAGTCTAGTACAGTCTAGTACAGTGAAATATAACATAGTCCAGTACAGTCTAGTACAGTGAAATATAACATAGTCCAGTACAGTCCAGTACAGTCTAGTACAGTGAAATATAACATAGTCCAGTACAGTCCAGTACAGTCTAGTACAGTGAAATATAACATAGTCCAGTACAGTCTAGTACAGTGAAATATAACATAGTCCAGTACAGTCCAGTACAGTCTAGTACAGTGAAATATAACATAGTCCAGTACAGTCCAGTACAGTCTAGTACAGTGGAATATAACATAGTCCAGTACAGTCTAGTACAGTGAAATATAACATAGTCCAGTACAGTCTAGTACAGTGAAATATAACATAGTCCAGTACAGTCTAGTACAGTGAAATATAACATAGTCCAGTACAGTCTAGTACAGTCTAGTACAGTGAAATATAACATAGTCCAGTACAGTCCAGTACAGTCTAGTACAGTGAAATATAACATAGTCCAGTACAGTCCAGTACAGTCTAGTACAGTGAAATATAACATAGTCCAGTACAGTCTAGTACAGTGAAATATAACATAGTCCAGTACAGTCTAGTACAGTCTAGTACAGTCTAGTACAGTGAAATATAACATAGTCCATTACAGTCTAGTACAGTGAAATATAACATAGTCCAGTACAGTCCAGTGCAGTCTAGTACAGTGAAATATAACATAGTCCAGTACAGTCTAGTACAGTGAAATATAACATAGTCCAGTACAGTCCAGTGCAGTCTAGTACAGTGAAATATAACATAGTCCAGTACAGTCTAGTACAGTCTAGTACAGTGAAATATAACATAGTCCAGTACAGTCTAGTACAGTGAAATATAACATAGTCCAGTACAGTCCAGTACAGTCTAGTACAGTGAAATATAACATAGTCCAGTACAGTCTAGTACAGTCTAGTACAGTGAAATATAACATAGTCCAGTACAGTCTAGTACAGTGAAATATAACATAGTCCAGTACAGTCTAGTACAGTGAAATATAACATAGTCCAGTACAGTCTAGTACAGTGAAATATAACATAGTCCAGTACAGTCTAGTACAGTGAAATATAACATAGTCCAGTACAGTCCAGTACAGTCTAGTACAGTGAAATATAACATAGTCCAGTACAGTCTAGTACAGTCTAGTACAGTGAAATATAACATAGTCCAGTACAGTCTACTACAGTGAAATATAACATAGTCCAGTACAGTCTAGTACAGTGAAATATAACATAGTCCAGTACAGTCTAGTACAGTGAAATATAACATAGTCCAGTACAGTCCAGTACAGTCTAGTACAGTGAAATATAACATAGTCCAGTACAGTCTAGTACAGTGAAATATAACATAGTCCAGTACAGTCTAGTACAGTCTAGTACAGTGAAATATAACATAGTCCAGTACGGTCTAGTACAGTGAAATATAACATAGTCCAGTACAGTCCAGTACAGTCTAGTACAGTGAAATATAACATAGTCCAGTCCAGTCCAGTACAGTCTAGTACAGTGAAATATAACATAGTCCAGTACAGTCCAGTACAGTGAAATATAACATAGTCCAGTACAGTCTAGTACAGTGAAATATAACATAGTCCAGTACAGTCCAGTACAGTCTAGTACAGTGAAATATAACATAGTCCAGTACAGTCCAGTACAGTCTAGTACAGTGAAATATAACATAGTCCAGTACAGTCTAGTACAGTGAAATATAACATAGTCCAGTACAGTCCAGTACAGTGAAATATAACATAGTCCAGTACGGTCTAGTACAGTGAAATATAACATAGTCCAGTACAGTCCAGTACAGTCTAGTACAGTGAAATATAACATAGTCCAGTACAGTCCAGTACAGTGAAATATAACATAGTCCAGTACAGTCCAGTACAGTCTAGTACAGTGGAATATAACATAGTCCAGTACAGTCTAGTACAGTGAAATATAACATAGTCCAGTACAGTCTAGTACAGTGAAATATAACATAGTCCAGTACAGTCTAGTACAGTGAAATATAACATAGTCCAGTACAGTCTAGTACAGTGAAATATAACATAGTCCAGTACAGTCTAGTACAATGAAATATAACATAGTCCAGTACAGTCCAGTACAGTCTAGTACAGTGAAATATAACATAGTCCAGTACAGTCCAGTACAGTCTAGTACAGTGAAATATAACATAGTCCAGTACAGTCTAGTACAGTGAAATATAACATAGTCCAGTACAGTCTAGTACAGTGAAATATAACATAGTCCAGTACAGTCTAGTACAGTGAAATATAACATAGTCCAGTACAGTCCAGTGCAGTCTAGTACAGTGAAATATAACATAGTCCAGTACAGTCTAGTACAGTGAAATATAACATAGTCCAGTACAGTCCAGTGCAGTCTAGTACAGTGAAATATAACATAGTCCAGTACAGTCTAGTACAGTCTAGTACAGTGAAATATAACATAGTCCAGTACAGTCTAGTACAGTGAAATATAACATAGTCCAGTACAGTCTAGTACAGTCTAGTACAGTGAAATATAACATAGTCCAGTACAGTCTAGTACAGTCTAGTACAGTGAAATATAACATAGTCCAGTACAGTCTAGTACAGTGAAATATAACATAGTCTAGTACAGTCTAGTACAGTGAAATATAACATAGTCCAGTACAGTCCAGTGCAGTCTAGTACAGTGAAATATAACATAGTCCAGTACAGTCTAGTACAGTCTAGTACAGTGAAATATAACATAGTCCAGTACAGTCTAGTACAGTGAAATATAACATAGTCCAGTACAGTCTAGTACAGTGAAATATAACATAGTCCAGTACAGTCTAGTACAGTGAAATATAACATAGTCCAGTACAGTCCAGTACAGTCTAGTACAGTGAAATATAACATAGTCCAGTACAGTCCAGTACAGTCTAGTACAGTGAAATATAACATAGTCCAGTACGGTCTAGTACAGTGAAATATAACATAGTCCAGTACAGTCCAGTACAGTCTAGTACAGTGAAATATAACATAGTCCAGTACAGTCCAGTACAGTGAAATATAACATAGTCCAGTACAGTCCAGTACAGTCTAGTACAGTGGAATATAACATAGTCCAGTACAGTCTAGTACAGTGAAATATAACATAGTCCAGTACAGTCTAGTACAGTGAAATATAACATAGTCCAGTACAGTCTAGTACAGTGAAATATAACATAGTCCAGTACAGTCTAGTACAGTGAAATATAACATAGTCCAGTACAGTCCAGTACAGTCTAGTACAGTGAAATATAACATAGTCCAGTACAGTCTAGTACAGTGAAATATAACATAGTCCAGTACAGTCTAGTACAGTGAAATATAACATAGTCCAGTACAGTCTAGTACAGTGAAATATAACATAGTCCAGTACAGTCCAGTACAGTGAAATATAACATAGTCTAGTACAGTGAAATATAACATAGTCCAGTACAGTCTAGTACAGTCTAGTACAGTGAAATATAACATAGTCTAGTACAGTGAAATATAACATAGTCCAGTACAGTCCAGTACAGTCTAGTACAGTGAAATATAACATAGTCCAGTACAGTCCAGTACAGTCTAGTACAGTGAAATATAACATAGTCCAGTACAGTCTAGTACAGTGAAATATAACATAGTCCAGTACAGTCTAGTACAGTCTAGTACAGTGAAATATAACACAGTCCAGTACAGTCCAGTACAGTCTAGTACAGTGAAATATAACATAGTCCAGTACAGTCCAGTACAGTCTAGTACAGTGAAATATAACATAGTCTAGTACAGTCTAGTACAGTGAAATATAACATAGTCCAGTACAGTCTAGTACAGTCTAGTACAGTGAAATATAACATAGTCCAGTACAGTCTAGTACAGTCTAGTACAGTGAAATATAACATAGTCCAGTCCAGTCTAGTACAGTGAAATATAACATAGTCCAGTCCAGTCTAGTACAGTGAAATATAACATAGTCCAGTCCAGTCTAGTACAGTGAAATATAACATAGTCCAGTACAGTCTAGTACAGTCTAGTACAGTGAAATATAACATAGTCCAGTCCAGTCTAGTACAGTGAAATATAACATAGTCCAGTACAGTCTAGTACAGTCTAGTACAGTGAAATATAACATAGTCCAGTACAGTCCAGTACAGTCTAGTACAGTGAAATATAACATAGTCCAGTACAGTCCAGTACAGTCTAGTACAGTGAAATATAACATAGTCCAGTACAGTCCAGTACAGTCTAGTACAGTGAAATATAACATAGTCTAGTACAGTCTAGTACAGTGAAATATAACATAGTCCAGTACAGTCCAGTACAGTCTAGTACAGTGAAATATAACATAGTCCAGTACAGTCCAGTACAGTCTAGTACAGTGAAATATAACATAGTCCAGTACAGTCTAGTACAGTGAAATATAACATAGTCCAGTACAGTCTAGTACAGTGAAATATAACATAGTCCAGTACAGTCCAGTACAGTCTAGTACAGTGAAATATAACATAGTCCAGTACAGTCTAGTACAGTGAAATATAACATAGTCCAGTACAGTCTAGTACAGTGAAATATAACATAGTCCAGTACAGTCCAGTACAGTCTAGTACAGTGAAATATAACATAGTCCAGTACAGTCCAGTACAGTCTAGTACAGTGAAATATAACATAGTCCAGTACAGTCTAGTACAGTCTAGTACAGTGAAATATAACATAGTCCAGTACAGTCTAGTACAGTGAAATATAACATAGTCCAGTACAGTCTAGTACAGTGAAATATAACATAGTCCAGTACAGTCTAGTACAGTCTAGTACAGTGAAATATAACATAGTCCAGTACAGTCCAGTACAGTCTAGTACAGTGAAATATAACATAGTCCAGTACAGTCTAGTACAGTGAAATATAACATAGTCCAGTACAGTCTAGTACAGTCTAGTACAGTGAAATATAACATAGTCCAGTACAGTCCAGTACAGTCTAGTACAGTGAAATATAACATAGTCCAGTACAGTCTAGTACAGTGAAATATAACATAGTCCAGTACAGTCTAGTACAGTCTAGTACAGTGAAATATAACATAGTCCAGTACAGTCTAGTACAGTCTAGTACAGTGAAATATAACATAGTCCAGTACAGTCTAGTACAGTCTAGTACAGTGAAATATAACATAGTCCAGTACAGTCTAGTACAGTGAAATATAACATAGTCCAGTACAGTCTAGTACAGTCTAGTACAGTGAAATATAACATAGTCCAGTACAGTCTAGTACAGTCTAGTACAGTGAAATATAACATAGTCCAGTACAGTCTAGTACAGTGAAATATAACATAGTCCAGTACAGTCTAGTACAGTGAAATATAACATAGTCCAGTACAGTCCAGTACAGTCTAGTACAGTGAAATATAACATAGTCCAGTACAGTCTAGTACAGTCTAGTACAGTGAAATATAACATAGTCCAGTACAGTCTAGTACAGTGAAATATAACATAGTCCAGTACAGTCTAGTACAGTGAAATATAACATAGTCCAGTACAGTCCAGTACAGTCTAGTACAGTGAAATATAACAGTCCAGTACAGTCTAGTACAGTGAAATATAACATAGTCCAGTACAGTCTAGTACAGTGAAATATAACAGTCCAGTACAGTCCAGTACAGTCTAGTACAGTGAAATATAACATAGTCCAGTACAGTCCAGTACAGTCTAGTACAGTGAAATATAACATAGTCCAGTACAGTCTAGTACAGTGAAATATAGTCCAGTACAGTCTAGTACAGTGAAATATAACATAGTCCAGTACAGTCTAGTACAGTGAAATATAGTCCAGTACAGTCTAGTACAGTGAAATATAACATAGTCCAGTACAGTCCAGTACAGTCTAGTACAGTGAAATATAACATAGTCCAGTACAGTCTAGTACAGTGAAATATAACATAGTCCAGTACAGTCCAGTACAGTCTAGTACAGTGAAATATAACAGTCCAGTACAGTCTAGTACAGTGAAATATAACATAGTCCAGTACAGTCTAGTACAGTGAAATATAACATAGTCCAGTACAGTCTAGTACAGTCTAGTACAGTGAAATATAACATAGTCCAGTACAGTCTAGTACAGTCTAGTACAGTGAAATATAACATTGTCCAGTCCAGTCTAGTACAGTGAAATATAACATAGTCCAGTCCAGTCTAGTACAGTGAAATATAACATAGTCCAGTCCAGTCTAGTACAGTGAAATATAACATAGTCCAGTACAGTCTAGTACAGTCTAGTACAGTGAAATATAACATAGTCCAGTCCAGTCTAGTACAGTGAAATATAACATAGTCCAGTACAGTCTAGTACAGTCTAGTACAGTGAAATATAACATAGTCCAGTACAGTCCAGTACAGTCTAGTACAGTGAAATATAACATAGTCCAGTACAGTCCAGTACAGTCTAGTACAGTGAAATATAACATAGTCCAGTACAGTCCAGTACAGTCTAGTACAGTGAAATATAACATAGTCTAGTACAGTCTAGTACAGTGAAATATAACATAGTCCAGTACAGTCCAGTACAGTCTAGTACAGTGAAATATAACATAGTCCAGTACAGTCCAGTACAGTCTAGTACAGTGAAATATAACATAGTCCAGTACAGTCTAGTACAGTGAAATATAACATAGTCCAGTACAGTCTAGTACAGTGAAATATAACATAGTCCAGTACAGTCCAGTACAGTCTAGTACAGTGAAATATAACATAGTCCAGTACAGTCTAGTACAGTGAAATATAACATAGTCCAGTACAGTCTAGTACAGTGAAATATAACATAGTCCAGTACAGTCCAGTACAGTCTAGTACAGTGAAATATAACATAGTCCAGTACAGTCTAGTACAGTCTAGTACAGTGAAATATAACATAGTCCAGTACAGTCTAGTACAGTGAAATATAACATAGTCCAGTACAGTCTAGTACAGTGAAATATAACATAGTCCAGTACAGTCTAGTACAGTCTAGTACAGTGAAATATAACATAGTCCAGTACAGTCCAGTACAGTCTAGTACAGTGAAATATAACATAGTCCAGTACAGTCCAGTACAGTCTAGTACAGTGAAATATAACATAGTCCAGTACAGTCTAGTACAGTGAAATATAACATAGTCCAGTACAGTCCAGTACAGTCTAGTACAGTGAAATATAACATAGTCCAGTACAGTCTAGTACAGTCTAGTACAGTGAAATATAACATAGTCCAGTACAGTCTAGTACAGTCTAGTACAGTGAAATATAACATAGTCCAGTACAGTCTAGTACAGTGAAATATAACATAGTCCAGTACAGTCTAGTACAGTGAAATATAACATAGTCCAGTACAGTCTAGTACAGTCTAGTACAGTGAAATATAACATAGTCCAGTACAGTCTAGTACAGTCTAGTACAGTGAAATATAACATAGTCCAGTACAGTCTAGTACAGTGAAATATAACATAGTCCAGTACAGTCTAGTACAGTCTAGTACAGTGAAATATAACATAGTCCAGTACAGTCTAGTACAGTCTAGTACAGTGAAATATAACATAGTCCAGTACAGTCTAGTACAGTGAAATATAACATAGTCCAGTACAGTCTAGTACAGTGAAATATAACATAGTCCAGTACAGTCCAGTACAGTCTAGTACAGTGAAATATAACATAGTCCAGTACAGTCTAGTACAGTCTAGTACAGTGAAATATAACATAGTCCAGTACAGTCTAGTACAGTGAAATATAACATAGTCCAGTACAGTCTAGTACAGTGAAATATAACATAGTCCAGTACAGTCCAGTACAGTCTAGTACAGTGAAATATAACATAGTCCAGTACAGTCCAGTACAGTCTAGTACAGTGAAATATAACAGTCCAGTACAGTCTAGTACAGTGAAATATAACATAGTCCAGTACAGTCTAGTACAGTGAAATATAACAGTCCAGTACAGTCTAGTACAGTGAAATATAACATAGTCTAGTACAGTCTAGTACAGTGAAATATAACATAGTCCAGTACAGTCCAGTACAGTCTAGTACAGTGAAATATAACATAGTCCAGTACAGTCTAGTACAGTGAAATATAGTCCAGTACAGTCTAGTACAGTGAAATATAACATAGTCCAGTACAGTCTAGTACAGTGAAATATAACATAGTCCAGTACAGTCTAGTACAGTGAAATATAACATAGTCCAGTACAGTCCAGTACAGTCTAGTACAGTGAAATATAACATAGTCCAGTACAGTCTAGTACAGTGAAATATAACATAGTCCAGTACAGTCCAGTACAGTCTAGTACAGTGAAATATAACAGTCCAGTACAGTCTAGTACAGTGAAATATAACATAGTCCAGTACAGTCTAGTACAGTGAAATATAACATAGTCCAGTACAGTCTAGTACAGTCTAGTACAGTGAAATATAACATAGTCCAGTACAGTCTAGTACAGTGAAATATAACAGTCCAGTACAGTCTAGTACAGTGAAATATAACATAGTCTAGTACAGTCTAGTACAGTGAAATATAACATAGTCCAGTACAGTCTAGTACAGTCTAGTACAGTGAAATATAACATAGTCCAGTACAGTCTAGTACAGTGAAATATAGTCCAGTACAGTCTAGTACAGTGAAATATAACATAGTCCAGTACAGTCCAGTACAGTCTAGTACAGTGAAATATAACATAGTCCAGTACAGTCTAGTACAGTGAAATATAACATAGTCCAGTACAGTCCAGTACAGTCTAGTACAGTGAAATATAACAGTCCAGTACAGTCTAGTACAGTGAAATATAACATAGTCCAGTACAGTCTAGTACAGTGAAATATAACATAGTCCAGTACAGTCTAGTACAGTCTAGTACAGTGAAATATAACATAGTCCAGTACAGTCTAGTACAGTGAAATATAACAGTCCAGTACAGTCTAGTACAGTGAAATATAACATAGTCTAGTACAGTCTAGTACAGTGAAATATAACATAGTCCAGTACAGTCTAGTACAGTCTAGTACAGTGAAATATAACATAGTCCAGTACAGTCTAGTACAGTGAAATATAGTCCAGTACAGTCTAGTACAGTGAAATATAACATAGTCCAGTACAGTCTAGTACAGTGAAATATAACATAGTCCAGTACAGTCCAGTACAGTCTAGTACAGTGAAATATAACATAGTCCAGTACAGTCCAGTACAGTCTAGTACAGTGAAATATAACATAGTCCAGTACAGTCTAGTACAGTGAAATATAACATAGTCCAGTACAGTCTAGTACAGTGAAATATAACATAGTCCAGTACAGCAGACATTACTTGTTTACAGTACAGCTGCAGACACAGAGACATGCAGAGAGACTACAGACAGACAGACAGCTCATCATCACCTCCTGTCTGCTCCTCTTCCTCCTCAGCTTCTTCTCCATGCAGCAGGATGTCTGGGAGAGGTTTTCTTCTCCTCCTCCTGCACTCAGTCAATGCATCGTCTGATGACACAGGAAGAGGAGGAGGAGAGAGAGGAGAGGAGGAGAGAGACAGCAGACAGGAGGAGGAGGGGAGTCATCTGAGGACAGTGAGGGAGCTAATGCAGCTAACTGCCCTGCAGAGGACGAGAGAGCATGGAGAGAGGAGAGAGAGAGAGAGGAAAGAGCATAGAGGGAGGAGAGAGAAGAGAGAGAGGAACGAGAGAAAGAGAGTGAGAGGAGAGAGAGAAGAGAGAGAGAGATTCACTGCAAGGTTGAATATTAATACTCCCTAATTTTCTGCTCCACTCACAGTGACTGAACACTGAGCTGCAATGCAGTGATGAGAGAGAGAGAGAGAGGCAACTTTCTGCAACCTCAGCTTCATCACGTCTAGTTCAGTCTGTGAAAAGAGAAAGAGAGAGAAAGAGAGAGAAAGAGAGAGAGCCTCTAGACTCCTCAAGCTCTCCTCCTGGGAGTTTGAGGGTTCTGCTCAGTATCTGATGCCTCGATCACTGTCCACGATTTTCAGCCAATCAGCATGTTGGCGACGTTTTTTTTTGTTTCACTCCTCCCTCAGATCGGGGTGAAGCAGTCGTCAGCTCGGCGAGCTTTTCTCGTTAAGTGTGAACACCTCAAAGATGTCTTGACTGTTTGTCACCGATGAAAACTGAACAGCTAGCCTGCTAAATATCCAGTGGAGTCACGCTGACGTAAAAAGAGCTGCAGCCAATGAGAGCAGACGTTCTTTCACTACATGGTCAAACACAAACATGCTGGAGGGCTGCTTTCTGCTCTGTGTCCATGTTTACAATGAAAAGCTCACACTCCTCTCACTAATTCCTGGTTAATAAATGAGCCGCTCGTTGTTTTCTAGTGTTTACAGCGATCACTGAAACGACTGAAATCCATCTTCAAAGATAGCAGAAGAGGCTTTGTTCTGATGTTTGGTGTCCATATATTCATGAATATTCTCACTCATATTTACAATGACCTTTTCTTTATCCCTCTAGTTTAATTCAATAAACTTTGTGGAAAAAAAAAGCTCCTGTCAGCCTCAGAGCCGTTCACTGACATCACTGGAAACACTAGATTTATTAAGCAGGAATTAAGGACAGGAGGCTGACTGGACAGCAGTCTGACACGTCTGCTGAACAGAGAGTCCTGTAGTGTGAACACCAAGGCGAGTCAATGACTCTCACAGTGCGGTGTGAACCAGGCATTAGCTGTTCCAAGGGCTGCGCTCTTCTGGACTGAGGCTTCAGTTGTTGTTCTTGGAATCTGCTGGAGCCACTCTCCCAGTTTGGTGGTCACCGCCCATGTGCTCCTACCACCACAGGGACCATGTTGGCCTTCACCTTCCACATCTGTTCCAGCTGTTCTTTCAACCCCTGGTACTTTTCAACCTTTTCGTGCTCCTTCTTCTTGATGTTGGCATCAGCTGGTATCACCACTGCCCTCTGCTGCTCTTTGTCCACCACCACTATGTCCGCTTAGTTAGCCAGGAGCTGTTTGTCAGTCTAGATGCTGAAGTCCCACAGGACCTTAGCCCTGTTGTTCTCAAACAACTTTGGTGGTATGTCCCATTGGGATTTGGGTACTTTTAGTCCATACTGGGTACAGATGTTCCTGTACACTATCCCAGCCACTTGGTTGTGCCTCTCCATATATACTGATTCAGCTAGCATCTTACATCCCACTACTATGTGCTGGACTGTCTCAGGGGGCCTCCTTACACAGCCTGCACCTTGGGTCTGGTCTACTGTTGTAGATCCTGGCCTCTATAGCCCTCGTGCTCAGGGCCTGTTCTTGTGCTGCCATGATCAGTGCCTCTGTGCTGTCTGTCAGCCCAGCATTCTCCAGCCATTGGCAGGTCTTCTTCATATCAGCCACTTCCTCTATCTCCTTCTTTGGCCAGCTTATGATCCCAGCGGGGTATCTGATGACTGGTAGTGCGTACATGTTGATGGCTCGGACTTTGTTCTTCCCATTCAGCTGACTCCTCAGGACTTGCCTTAATCTCTGGAGATATTTAGCTGTGGCTGACTTCCTTGCGGCCTCCTCATGGTTTCCATTAGCTGTGGGATACCAAGGTATTTGTAGCTGTCTTGGATGTCTCCTATCCTGCCCTCTGGTAGGTCCACCCTTTCAGTTCTGATCATCTCGCCTCTCCTCGATACCATCCGGCCACACTTGTCCAATCTGAATGACATCTCTATGTTGTCACTGTAGATCCTGGTGATGTGGATCAGTGAGTCGATTTCTCGCTCATTCCTGGCATACAGCTTGATGTCATCCATGTAGAGCAGGTGGCTGATTGTTGCCCCACTTCAGAATCAGTATCCGAAGCTGCTCTTTGTGATGATGTGACTGAGGGGGTTCAGACTTATGCAGAACAGCAGTGGTGGTATATGCCATATTTGATGTTGACTTGGGTGTGTGGCATTGAATCGTAGGCTTTCTTTTAGTCAGTCCAGGCAGTGCACAGGTTGGTCTGTCCATTCTTACAGTCTCTGTGAACTGCTCTGTCGACCAGCAGCTGGTGTTTGGCTCCTCTGGTGTTACTGCCAATTCCCTTCTGTGCCCCGCTCATATATTGAGCATCTTAGCTGCCATGATGCCTGACAGGAGCTTCCATGTTGTACAGAGACAGGTTATCGGCCGGTAGTTGGATGGGATGGGTCCCTTCTGAGAGTCCTTCATGATGAGGACTGTCCTGCCTTCAGTTACCCACCCTGAGTAGGTCCCATCCCTTAGCAGCAATTTCTTAAGTCAGTGTCATGATCCATCTGTCTGTTTGAGTTAAGTTAACCATTTTTGTCTCGTGCATACATGTTCCCTCTCGTTTCAGATTCACACTTCCCCTTCCTCCTGTTTCCCGCGTTTTGTGATTGTCTGACCCCGCACTAATTGTCTCCACCTGTTCCCCATCACCTCATGTATAAATAGTCCTGTCTTCCCTTGTCTTGTTGCGTGATCGTCATGTTCCCTGCGTCCATGTGTTCCTCGCTCCCTCGTTTGCCTTCCACGTTTTCCAGCTTCCTTGTGCCTCCAGTGGTAAATTTTGTTTCTAATTTTGATAGCCTTTAGTTTTGTTTTCACTAGAAGAATCCTCTTAGGAGTAGATCCTAGTTGACCATAGTTTTTTGTTATAAGCCCCGTGCCCCCTAGCCCACAAGAAGAATCCTCCTCGGAGTAGATCCTTGTGTTTTTGTTTTGCTAGTTTTCCCCAGCTTGTGGTAATTCCCTCCTCTTGTGCAGAGTTGTAGGCGTCCCGTTTATTTCCTGTTTTTCCCTTATCCTAGTAGCCCTCCATTCCCTTCGTAATGCCCTTTGTTAGTTTCCCTCCATTTTCCCCGTTAGTGTATAACGTTTCACAGTCTCACCCAGATAGCGTTCCCCTTTTCTTTTGCAGGTAACGCTAACTGTTTGTTTTTCCCCCCGTTAATAGTCGAGTGTAGAGAGAGTAGGGATTTCCCGGACGCGTGCCTCCACCTGCCAGGTGGCGCGTGGCCGTGCTCCACCTCCCTGCTGGAATACCGTGCCTGATTATCTTGTCAATCTAAATAAAGACTCTTGTGAGAACTGTAAATCTGTCTGTGAGTCGTGCGTCTTGGTTCCTGGGCATGGATCCCTGTCAGTCAGTACTGCTGTGGTCAGTTCTCAGGTCCACTAACCACTGGGCATTGATGTTGTGTGCTGCTTCTCTTTCCCAGATGCTGTTGCAGTATTTTTTCCATCTCAGCCTCTACCTCCTTAGTGTATCTCTTCAGCCAAGAGGCCAGAGCTGTTAGTCTCTGTTTGGCAGTTTCGAGTGCTTCAGGTATGGGCAGCTTGTTGTATTTCCTGGCTACCCCTTTATTCACCATGTTCCCTTTCTGCATCTGTGTTAGTTGGCTGACTTCTCTCCGTGTTGCCTTTATCTTGGCCTCTAACCATCTCGTCCATGGAGGGTACCAAGGGTACCGATCTTATATCCCAGCATTTCAAGAATTACTGCTGCTGTACTGTGTATCAGCTTATTAATCTCAGTGATGGTCCCAGTTGGGATTGTCCTTATCGCAGCATTCACATCTTCTAGCAGATCTCCTGAAGGTACTTGACAACTCAGCTTCGGTATTTGTCAGCGGATCCATAGGTCCCACATCCGTCCCCTAGTATAGTAGCATTCCAACAATTCCATATTCTCCGCCCTCATCCATATATGTCTTGTATATCATATATGTCTTGTATATATCTTGTTCCAGTAGCCCATTACTTCAGCCAGGCTTATCCAAGCTTCTATTAGGTGCATCCGTGGGTTACACAAGAAGCCCAGAGCATGCGATTGTGATTGTGAGCGTGGTCATACCGAAGAGTCGGGCTGATTTTTTCAACAGTGCAGAGCAAAAAAGGATTTTGGGACTATATGAGAAGTATAAACCAACAATAACCAAGAAGGGAAATACATGGTGTGGCAGGAAATATCTGACTGCTTCAATGTTAAATGCTAAAAGTTTTATAACAATGCTGAATGTTGATTTTGTTTTTTTACAGTAAGGATGTGTTCCACAGCATGTATTTGATGTGTCAGTAGAAGGGAGGAAATGCTACAGTCTGATATGTAAGAGACCTGTGCTCAGTACCCACTCAGTGCAGATGATGGTGTGAATTATTTTCATATTTATGGAGCTGTTTTGTCAGTTGTAATTTCTTTTAATGTACTTGCACTAATATCTGTGTTTTTATCTTTGAACAGGAGTGGTGTTAATAATGTGAAGAAGACTGAAAGAGAACGAAAAACATTTTGCACAGTGATCAAGTGTTAATGTTAGGCCTAGCTGATATTTATAAGTTCTATAATGATATGAATAATAGTAAATAGGTTAAATACAGGTTTAATAGCATGGTATTCATTCACATTTGTGTAATATGTGATAAAAGTTAGTGAAACTATAACAAATACTTTCCTTAAGTATAACCTTAATTCCTGCTGGGAATTGAACCCAGCATCCTGCATGATTTACGGCACACTGAACCACTCATCCAGTAACACTAACAGAGACATTATCATATTTGAAGATATAATCATGACAACAACAATTAAAATACGTTAAATTCTCCAAACATTATTTGAAATGTTTTTAATCAATAAAAATTCTCCAACACTGACCAAGAACGTAAAGTAAATTATTTTTTGCTCACTCTCTCTAAAACTAGCAGGGCTTATCAAAGTTAGCGGGGTTGATGGAATACCCCCCTGGTTCCCTAACATCCGAGCTGGTATGATTCTGTCATTATTGTGTTGGCTGATATTCATGAGGTAGGCTAACATAGCATTAGGGGTCGTGCCTAAAGACCCTTAGTGAATGACCCTGCCTTGACCAGGATTTGAACCCCTGATCTTCTGTGTACAAGGGTCCAAATAGCTCACCTGATAGTCAGCTGCGCACCTTCAACTCATTCCTCTATTCACACACAGATGAGGGAAGGAAACAGAGCCTTGAGCACAATAACAAGACAACATATGATGACAGAGCTGGAGACGTCCAAAACATCCAGAATTAGGTGGACATTGTCCTCCATGGACCTGTGTGACACACAGTAGGTCTGGTCTGGTGGATGACCTGCTCCACAGCACCTCCTTCCCTCTCTGTCTCAGCACAACGTCTCTCTAATGTTAAGACTGAATTAAAATGAATTTTAGGTGAAATGTTTCTGATAAAAAACATGACATGGACCAAAGAACGATCAGTGAAACCAGCAGGCACAATACTGCACATTTTAAAAATGGTAAATTGGTGTTTACAACAATAAATACAGTGCAGCGTGGTGGAGCAGATCCTCCAAACATCCACCCATGACAGTGGACCAGCTGCTTTAAACTGTCTGTGCTTGAAATCTCCACCCAAGAATAAAAAAGCTCCTTTCTTTCCTGACTGCTGCTAAAACACTCCTCACTGTCTCTTCTTTTCCTCCACAACACCTGCTGCTCCACCATGTTTTTGGATAAACCCTGCTCACCCTGTTCTACAGTTCCTACAGTTTACTGTCCAGGTGCACTCCCAGGTGTTTATAATGCTAAACAGTGTCGACGGCCACCCTGATGGCGATAGGTGTGGGGGTTTTTCTCCTGCTGAACTCCACCACCGGCTCCTTAGTCTTGTTGGTGTTGAGCTGCAGGTGGTTTAGCTCACAGCACTGGATAACCTCAGCATCCTTCCCCTCACTGATACAACACACAATCACAGAGTCGTCAGAAAACTTCTGCTGTCTGTGGTGTAAAGAGTGAAGCGGACTGTGTGGCTTCACTTCCTGAAACAAACCGAACACAAGAATCAAGAGGATCACAGTGTTTATTATCATGAACAGAAGGGAACCCGTTCAACCGTTTCAAACACTGAACAGTTTTATATTCTTTATTATGGTTTCCACCCAGTGGAGACTCACACATATAGCATACACTTTACATAAATGATGCTAGCTTAGCAAGCTTACACGCTGTGTAAATAGACAGGCAACTGAGATACACAGAAATAGATATAATAGATATATACAGAATAGGTATAGATGTAATAGTTATACAGATATAGATAGACAGAAATAGATATAATAGTTATATAGAAACAGACATACAGTCATACGATATACAGTCATAGTCAACACTTTACATACAACTGTGATTTTTCTCTGATAGACTGATTGGAACAGATACTTCTTTGTCACAAAAAACATTCATGAAGTTTGGTTCTTTTATGACTTTATTTTGGCCAAATCTGCTGGCTCAAAAATATACATGCAGCAACGTGAATTAGCAATTTTGTTGACTTAGAAAGTTGTGTGAATGAAATGAGCTTCATAGCATGGCCTCTTAACTTCTTGTGAGTGATCATGAGTGACTACAGCTGCTGACTTCTCTGAGGCCATTTAAATATGGCTCATTGGATACAAACGCTCCAATGGGAAAGTCAAAGGAGCTCAGCACAGATCTGAAAAAGTGAATCATTGACTTGAACAAGTCAGGAAAGTCACTTGGAGCCATTTCAAAGCAGCTGCAGGCCCCAAGAGCAACATTGCAAACAATCATGTCACCGCCACGATCATGAAGAAAATGCAAGCTATCACCTGCTGCTGAGAGAAAACTGGTCAGGAGGGTGAAGAGTCAACCGAGAACCACCAAAAAGCAGATCTGCCAAGAATTAGAAGCTGCTGGAACACAGGTGTCAGTGTCCACAATCAAGCCTGTTTTACATCTCCATGGACTGAGAGGCTGCCGTACAAGAAGGAAGCCCTTGATCCAAAAGAGGCACCTTAAGGCTCGACTGAAGTTTGCTGCTGATCACATGGACAAAGATAAGAGCTTCTGGAGGAAAGTTCTGTGGTCAGACCAAACATAAATCCAGCTGTTTGGCCACAATGTCCAGCAATATGTTTGGAGGAGAAAAGGTGAGGCTTTTAACACCATGCCTACCGTCAAGCACGGTGGTGGTAGTATTATGCTGTGGAACTGGTGCTTTACAGAGGGTAAATGGGATAATGAAGAAGGAGGATTACCTTCAAATTCTTCAAGATAACCTGAAATCATCAGCCTGAAGGTTGGGTCTTGGGCACAGTTGGGTGTTCCAACAGGACAGTGACCCCAAACAAACATCAAAAGTGGTAATGGAATGGCTAAATCAGGCTAGAATTAAGGTTTTAGAAAAGTCCTGACTTAAACCCCAGTGAGAACATGGACAATGCTGAAGAAACAAGTCCATGTCAGAAAGCCAACAAATTTAACTGAACTGCACCAATTCAGAGGAGTGGTCAAAGATTCAACCAGAAGCTTTTGATGGCTACCAAAAGCACCTAACTGAAGTAAAAATGGCCAAGGGACATGTAACCAAATATTAGCATTGCTGTATGTATATTTTTGATCCAGCAGATTTGGTCACATTTTCAGTTGACCCATTATAGTCATAGAACCAGTCATAAAAGAACCAAACTTCATGAATGTTTTTTGTGACAAAGAAGTATCTGTTCCAATCAGTCTATCAGAGAAAAATCAGAGCCGTGACATGATGTTCTTTACAAGTGGATGTAAACTTTTGACCACAACTGTAGAACCAAGTAGAACCAAGGAGATCATAGTAGAACCTTGTAGAACCAAGTAGATCTTAGTAGATGCTAGAAGTTCATAGTAGAAAACAGGGGATTCTAGTAAAACCTAGAAAGATCCTAGTAGATCCTAATAGAACAAAGAAAGATCCTAGTAGATCCTAATAGAACATAGAAAGGTCCTAGTAGATCCTAGTAGAACCTAGAAAGATCCTAGTAGATCCTAATAGACTCTAGAAAGATCCTAGTAGATCCTAGTAGAACCTAGAAAGATCCCAGTAGATCCTAATAGACTCTAGAAAGATCCTAGTAGATCCTAATAGAACATAGAAAGATCCTAGTAATTCCTAATAGAACCTAGAAAGATCCTAGTAGATCCTAACAGAACCTAGAAAGGGCCTAGTAGATCCTAATAGAACCTAGAACGATCCTAGTAGAACCTAGAAAGATCCTAGTAGATCCTAGTAGAACCTAGAAAGATCCTGGTAGAACCTAGAAAGATCTTAGTAGAACCTAGAAAGGTCCTAGTAGATCCTAGTAGAACCTAGAAAGGTCCTAGTAGATCCTAGTAGAACCTAGAAAGGTCCTAGTAGATCCTAGTAGAACCTAGAAAGATCCTGGTAGATCCTAGTAGAACCTAGAGAGATCCTAGTAGAACCTGAGCTGCTCTGTAACGTCAGGTGATGGTGGATGCTGATAGACCACAGGAACTAGACTCATTTCCTCCAGTTCAAACTTGATTTGTACCTTTCTGAAGGTGAGGGCAGTTTCACACCAAGCTGTTGGAGCTCCTGCTCTCTGCTCCTCAGCACCTCCACCACCTCCCTCAGGCTCTGCTCCTCCTCTTGTCTCCTCCTCCTCAGCTCCTCCAGCTCCTCCTGCAGGGCTCTACATATCAGGACACATGATGAGGATGGAGGAGAAGCACATGGGCTCAACCCATAGACTAAACAGTGAAGCCCACTGTTGGTTTCAAAAAGAAGTGTGTTTGTATTGAAGTCTATGGGAAAATGACCCTGTTCTCTCCTGCTCTATTACCTCTGTAAACACTGTAAATATATGAGTTTATGCTCTCAGTGGATAGTTTAAATCAGTGGTTCTCCATGGTATACATAGTGGGTACCAAACATTTTCTGCTGAGCTGTGCATTGTTTTCATGACACTCAGAGTGGCTTCACACTATAGAGCCATTATTCATTCACACTTGGTGATGGTGAGCTACATGTGTAGCCACACTGATGGAAACATGGCAGCCAATCTACGGCCTCTCCGACCACCACTGAAGCATTCACACACCAGTGATGTCACTGGAGGCAAGGAGGGTAAAGGACACAAAACAGTGTGTGTGTGTGTGTGTGTGTGTGTGTGCGCGCATACATAACATGGATAAAATTAACCATCATAATTAATCTGATTAGAAACTTTAACTAACAATCTGTAGCCAAAATGAATGTAAATGTCTGGAAACACATTTCAGGCAGTTTGTAGAGTTACCGTCAGGCTACTTTTGACAGCCCTACTGTGAACTAAATAAAAGTAAACTGCAGTAAACTAAAATTTGCAATTAATTTCAACTTCTTTTGAAATAAAAAATATGCCTCACATCTTGACGTGTAAAAATGTTTAAAACATACAAGAGACCAGATGGAAAGCTATAATCAGTGCTGTACAGTATAAATGGACATTGTTGACACTGAACAACCAAAACAGTACTATTACAGTGAAATATTACATTAAATTATTGCACAGTGAGAGAGTTGTAGCTCACTACTGTGTAAGGTGCTGGCACCAGTGTTCTGCATACAATCAGCTGATTATCAAAATAGATTAATGAAATGAGCTGACATGATTGTGACCATGTCCACTGCTGGCAGTATCAGCTCATCTGCTATTGTGTGAGGTTTTTATGCACCTAGCATGTGGTAGGCCACTTTGTATGAGGCTAACAGTGTTTTTTGTTTACTGATGATGATCCTAATAGATCCTGGTAGAACCTAGAAAGAATAAAAAAGAAAAGTTTACTGATGACAAGCTCACAAAACGGCCGGCCTGTTGGCGACATTCATCAAGTTTTCAGTGAAAAAAGTCCAGTGACTTATTGACATAATCGGGGTGTAAAGGCTAATTAATACTCGGGTGGAATGGACATGGAGCTCTGTTCATCTTTAAAGTGGATGTCCACAAAGTCAGAGTGTGCTCCGCACTGGTGTCACACAAAACACTGCTCCACATGTCCACCTCACTGCACCACCCCAGGGGGGCGTGTCCCACTATTTGAGAAGAGCTGGTTTAAATAATTGAACAATACAATGTTATCAGCTAACGCTAGCACTAGCAAGTGGCTAGAGATAAGCCTCCATAATTCACATAATAGTGTCTCAACATAAGGTTCCTTCCTGTTAAATGGTGCCAGTGTCTCCTCAGATGAAGGAAACATGAGCTGAGAGCTCAGCCCATCAGTGCTGCTCCTCTTCAGCAGAGACCTGTCAATCACACTGTAGCCACGCCCCCACAGCTTTATGTGTTATTTCACCATATATTAGAGCATAATTCAGTAAAAGAACATCCTGATGTATTAAGACATCATTTAAACTATCCACTGAGAGCATAAACTCATATATTTATAGTGTTTACAGAGGCAATAGAGCAGGAGAGAACAGGGTCATTTTCCCATAGACTGGCATGGCAAGAAGTGCAATGGCAAAAGATTGAGGAGGTGTCCATCATGTCCCTCACACATTTGTCACACTGACAGGAAATACAACTAAAGGCTGGTTTGGAAAGATAAAAAAGAGAAAACTATTGAACCTTCATCATTGCTGACGTTTGGTTTGAGTTTTCAGCCCTGGATCCTCAAAATTTAAGAACAACTGGCAGCAAAATTCATCTGGCTTTATTTGTTTGATTGGAAATGTCAGATGGTCCTGGGCCTGAAAGAATGGAGGAATCACTGCAAATGATTTCAGGTATAACGTAGCTCCTCCTGTACAGGAGGTGTCTTTCTGTTGCTATGGCAACGAGTACCTGCTCATCTTATTTATACCCTCCCCTTCAGTTAAAGAGCCTTCAGTCCAGCTGTAAAGGCTGGGGGGCTGGATGTTAGGTCAGAGGTCAACCTGCAGGGTTTACCTGATGTGCTGTGTGGCCTCCTGCTGCTGAGTCCAGCTGGCCTGAAGGAGATGCAGTGACATTATGTGACGTCTACAACACTTCCTTACATACAGTCTGTACATACATTGATATACACACACAGGTATGAGAGCGTACCTTGTGTTTGCTCTGAGCCTCCAGCAGCAGTCGGTCGGCCTGACGGAGTTCAGCTCGTCTCTTCAGCAGAGTTTTCTCCACACACTCCACCTCATCACACACCTGCATCACTCTGCTGCACACAGACACAACAGACACAAGCTGAGGAGTCACAGCACATGACCATACCTTCATCTTCACAGTAATCACTGCCACCAGAACACCTCTCATCATAACGACACATCCAGACCAAAGAACAGTCAGAAGCACGTTTGATCTTTGCTCAATAAATCTGCAGTAACAGGCCTTCTATAGGGTGCACATATGTGTCCCAGTACTCACTTATCTTTTTAATTCTTTAATTAACGACCATGACAATAAAGACAGGGCGGCATGGTGGTGTAGTGGTTAGCACTGTCGCCTCACAGCAAGAAGGTACTGGGTTTGATTCCCGGCCCGGGGCCTTTCTGTGTGGAGTTTGCATGTTCTCTTCATGTCTGTGTGGGTTCTCTCTGGTACTCCGGCTTCCTCCCACCATCCAAAAACATGCATGGGGATTAGCTTAACTGGTTAATTTAAATTGACCGTAGGTGTGAATGTGAGTGTGAGTGGTTGTCTGTCTCTATGTGTCCTGTGATGAACTGGACACTTGTCCAGGGTGTACCCTGTCTTTCACCCTAAGACAGCTGGGATAGACTCCAGCCCCCCTGACCCTATGAGAGGATAAGAGGGAGAAGATGGATGGATGGACAATAAAGATCTCCTCTATTCTGTCCCTGAAATTAAAGCTCATTTCCAGCCTCATGCTTGTACTCTACTCTCTACTGGAACAGCTTTTCATGCTTTTCATGTTCCTGATGGCAGCTGACTCCGGACTATCATCTATTCTCATCCTCCTTAATCTGAGCGCGGGCTTCGACACCATCCTCCTCGACAGACGAGCATCTGTTGGTCTATCAGGCGCACCCTGGACTGGTTCATTTCCTACCACATTCACATCCCATCCTTTTCCCCTGTCCTCTGGTGTTCCTCAAGGCTCTGTCCTCGGTCCAATCCTATTCATTATTTATCTCCTCCCGCTTGGTCATATTTTCTGAAAACACAGAATCCATTTCCACTGTTATGCTGATGATACCCAACACTACCTCTCCTCTACACCCACCTCCACCTTCCCACCCCTTCCCTCTGTGTCTGTCTGCAGGAAATCAAATCCTGGCTCTCCTCAAACTTTCTCAAACTCAACAGCGATAAAACTTCGCATCATCCTCCTCATTGGTTCCAAATCATCTCTTACTAACCCTCCCAGTTTCACCATCCCTCCCCTCAGGTTAAGAGCCTGGGTGTCATCTTAGACAGCTCTTTGTCATTCCAGACCAACCAATAATGTCAGCCTACTTCCTTCTTCGTCCGTCCCTCACATCAAGCAGTGTTGCCATCCTGGTCCACACTCTAATCACATCCCGCCTGGACTACTCTAACTCCCTCTTCTTTGGTCTTCCCCAAAAGTCTATCGGTAAGCTCCAGCTGGTCCAAAACTCAGCCACTCATATTGTCTAAAGAAGTCCATCCATCAATCATATCACTCCTCTTCTCCAACAACTCCACTGACTTCCTGTCAAATAGTGGATGGACTTTCAAATCCTGCTCCATACCTTCAAAGCCATCAAAAACCTCGCCCCCCCATCCTCTCTGACCTCCTCCACATCAACACTCTGCTTCCTCCATCAGCCTCACTGTGTCCTCTGCCCGTCTGTCCATCATGAGGTCCAGAACCTTCAGCCGCTCTGCCCCCTGACATCAGGAACATTAAGTCATCATCCATTTTCAAACCCACCTTCTCAAACTTGCCTACTCACTAGAATTTGTCATCCATTACTGCTCACTCCTGATTTTATTGTACTTCTATTGTTGTGAATATTGTTGCTCTTCTACAATCTTTTAACTGAATTGTGAGGCGACCTTGATCCTTACTATTAGCATTATTATTGTTATTAAATAAAAGTCTTAAAAACTGTCTTACCTATGTCGTCTCAGTGTGTGTCGCAGCTGTTTGGTTTCCTGTCGTAGTTTCCTCTTTTCTTCCTCCAGTCGTTCGACTTTTCTCTTCAAACACACACACCTGTCGCCCTGTCGACACACACATCATTTATCAGTATTTATTATATATCCCAGGGCAGCTGCAGCTTTAATATAAAACTCCACCTCCCCATTCCCCAACTTAACTTAATTCTTCTGTTTTTCTCCTGCTCACTGTGACATATAAACATGAAAACATGTCTCACTGTGTCTCTGTGCAGCACAGCACCTCCTGCTGGAGGAGCACAGAGGAGCCAGGCAGGTCCAACCAGGGGGGGCTGTTCATCAGAGGAGGCAGCAGCATGCTGGGCAGGAGGCGGAGCAGGAGGAGCAGAAGGAGTGTGTCCTCTGGAGGTCCCTGCAGCAGGAAACACTTTCCATCAGTGTGAACAGTGTGTGTGTGAATGTGTGTGTGTGTGTGTGTGCGTGTGTGTGTGAGTGTGTGTGTACCTGTGTCGGAGCTGGTGTCGACCCAGGAGACTCCACCTCCACCTGGAAGAACTTTGTCCTGCCGTCCACCCTCAGGAGAACCTAGACCAGAGTCCTGAGGCCCCAGAGAGCCCAGACTGGGAGCCTGGACACAGAGGCAGAGTCTGAGGGTCATGAAGCTCTGAGTCCAGTCTGAACCAGATCCACATGGTCCTTTGTTCTGTCAGAGCTCAGCTTCAAAAGCTCTGAGACAGACATGTTGCTGAAAATAAATGGTTTCTACACTTCTGGCTGATTCAACAACAACGATTCTCACACTGTGTCCAGGAGGTATGAAGCCCCACCATCCTCCATTTCTAGTCCTGGTCCTGGTCCTGGTCTGGTCCAGCTTCTGACTCAGTCTGTGAGTGTGTCTCTGAGCTCCCTTTGCTGTTTGTTTGCTTCCTTCAGGTGGATGAAAGCTGCTGTCCTCCTGCAGCACAATGACAGTTTCATTACAGTTTTTCTCAAATGCTAAAACACAAAAGCCAATCCAAGCCAATCTAAACAAAATGACCAGTTGTCTAAACACATTTACTAAATCTAGCCATCATCAGGGGAAGAGGAATTCGAGTCAGAGGAGGTAGAGGAGCTGGCCATGGAAGAAGAGGAGCAGGCCAACGAGGAAGAGGAGTTCAAATCAGAGGAGAAAGAGCAAGACAACCTCGCACCATCATTACGGACGAGATGCGAGCAACAGTCATTGACCATGTCATTGTCCATGGCATGACAATGGCTGAAGCAGGACTAAGAGTCCGTTCAAACCTGAGTAGGTTCACCGTGGCCACCATTATCAGGGCATTCAGACAACACAACAGGTATTGTACTCTATTGCGTTCTTTGTCACAATACAGTTTTACAAGCCTGTGAAAGTAGTCTATTGGTTTCAAATCCGTTGTTATTGTAAAACATGTCAATTGACAACATGTTTCTTTCTTTAGAGTTGAAAGAATGCCACATAGAAACCCTCATTGTGGATATGGTTCATGAGAACAACCTCATCAGACTCCGGGAGATCAGAGACAAAGTCATTGCCGATAATGTCAACTTTGAGAGTTTTGATGATGTCAGCTTGGCCACAATAGACCGAGTTCTGCGGCGCCAAAAGATGCGGATGAAACAGGTCTATAGGGTTCCCTTTGAGCGCAACTCTGCGCGACACAAAGACCTACGTTACGAGTATGTGCAAGTAAGTATACATCCATGTTCAAAGTACAGTTAGTGGACATACTGTGCTGCTCAGTGGCCTACATTACTTCTGAACAATACTGTGCTACCTGATTGACTGTTGTTCTGAACACCTGTGCACTTTCACATTTTCACAGAGGATATTACAGTTGGATGCGATGGCCAGACCTCTTGAGTACCTCTTCCTGGATGAGGCTGGCTTCAACTTGCAGAAACGAAGGCAAAGAGGCCGTAACATCATTGGCCAAAGAGCCATCACTGAGGTTCCTGGCCAACAGGGGGGTAACATTACTCTTTGTGCGGCCATGGGTTCGGTGGGGCTTGTCCACCGGCATGCTGTCCTTGGGTCTTACAACACCCAACGTCTCCTCACCTTCCTAGAGGAGCTAAGAGACATCCTCCTGGACCGCCAACAACACCATCCTGGGCCCGCACATCCCATTTATATGATCATTTGGGACAATGTCTGCTTCCACAGAACAAACCAAATCAGAGAGTGGTTCATCACCAACAGTAACCAGTTTTTAAACGTCTGTCTGCCTCCCTACTCCCCTTTCCTGAACCCTATAGAGGAGTTCTTCTACTACTCCCCTTTCCTGAACCCTATAGAGGAGTTCTTCTACTACTCCCCTTTCCTGAACCCTATAGAGGAGTTCTTCTACTACTCCCCTTTCCTGAACCCTATAGAAGAGTTCTTCTACTACTCCCCTTTCCTGAATCCTATAGAAGAGTTCTTCTACTACTCCCCTTTCCTGAACCCTATAGAGGAGTTCTTCTACTACTCCCCTTTCCTGAACCCTATAGAGGAGTTCTTCTACTACTCCCCTTTCCTGAACCCTATAGAAGAGTTCTTCTACTACTCCCCTTTCCTGAACCCTGTAGAGGAGTTCTTCTACTACTCCCCTTTCCTGAACCCTATAGAGGAGTTCTTCTACTACTCCCCTTTCCTGAACCCTATAGAGGAGTTCTTCTACTACTCCCCTTTCCTGAACCCTATAGAAGAGTTCTTCTACTACTCCCCTTTCCTGAACCCTATAGAAGAGTTCTTCTACTACTCCCCTTTCCTGAACCCTATAGAGGAGTTCTTCTACTACTCCCCTTTCCTGAACCCTATAGAAGAGTTCTTCTACTACTCCCCTTTCCTGAACCCTATAGAGGAGTTCTTCTACTACTCCCCTTTCCTGAACCCTGTAGAGGAGTTCTTCTACTACTCCCCTTTCCTGAACCCTGTAGAGGAGTTCTTCTACTACTCCCCTTTCCTGAACCCTGTAGAGGAGTTCTTCTACTACTCCCCTTTCCTGAACCCTGTAGAGGAGTTCTTCTACTACTCCCCTTTCCTGAACCCTATAGAGGAGTTCTTCTACTACTCCCCTTTCCTGAACCCTGTAGAGGAGTTCTTCTACTACTCCCCTTTCCTGAACCCTATAGAAGAGTTCTTCTACTACTCCCCTTTCCTGAACCCTATAGAGGAGTTCTTCTACTACTCCCCTTTCCTGAACCCTATAGAGGAGTTCTTCTACTACTCCCCTTTCCTGAACCCTATAGAGGAGTTCTTCTACTACTCCCCTTTCCTGAACCCTATAGAGGAGTTCTTCTACTACTCCCCTTTCCTGAACCCTATAGAAGAGTTCTTCTACTACTCCCCTTTCCTGAACCCTGTAGAGGAGTTCTTCTCATCGTGGAGATGGAAGGTTTATGACAGACAACCATACACTAGAGAGAAGCTCCTAAGAGCAATGGAGCTGGCCTGTGTTGACATCCCAGTGGAGGCCTTCCAAGGATGGATTCGCCATTCCAGGGCGTTTCTCCCACGGTGCCTGGCAAGAGAGAATATAGCCTGCGATGTGGATGAGGTGATGTGGCCCGTTGCAGCTCAGCGACATGATGCCGCACAGTGATTGTGGTGTGTGTGTGGTGTGAATAAAGTAAATTAAAAAAAAAAAAAAAAAAACTTCACACCCTGAACATGTTTTCAAGAGTACTGTTGTGTGCAATAGATTCTGTTTTTGCACTGAGTTGTGTTACAGTAGTGTACAAGCAGTATTTTGTATAGATTTATACTCTTCATATGAAACTCACAAATCTAAATGCCTAATCCTCTACAGAGATCTAAGAAGATCTGTTACTGTCAAGTTTCTAAAAATATGCATTGGCAGTTATGAAACAAAGGCCCTTCTCACAAATTGAGCTTTGTGTTTTCAATTGTTTTGCTGTAGTGTGTAATGATGTGTATAGTGTTTACATTTTTGAAAGCTTCGAGCTGCTCTTTAGGTGTGAAAGTTTGAGTTTTGAAGTGAGAAGGTGTGGTTGTGTTGATGTAGCTTTAGAAAAGGGTGTTGTGTTTAAACATTGGGGAACATTGAGGAAACGTTTGTGAAATGTGTTTTAGCATTTGAGAAAAACTGTAATACGACTGAAGTCACTAATGTCTACAGTACCTGTAGTGTAGTACAAAACACAGAGTACTTCACATAGCAAATACTAATACACAGTAAAATTAACAGAGATCAAGAAACACCTGCTGGTGCAGCAGCTCCACCAGGCCGTTTAGAGCTCTCAGCTGTTCACAGGTGGACTCCAGCTGTTCAGCCGTCAGCTGGTCTGAGTCACACATGGACCTGCTGAGTTGCCGTAGTTTCCTGTTCAGGCGGTCGAGGCTCCTCTGGTGACCGGCGGTCTGCGAACGCAACTGAATCACATGACGCCACAGTCAGTCCCAGTATGCACTGCTGCTGAACTCACATTCACTCACCTCACTGCTGAACCATAACAGTTATGACATATGTTATGAGTTCAGATTTATTAAGAAAGTGAGATGCGATAAGGTGAGAAACGATGAGATGGAATCAGATGTGATGAAGTGAGATGAGATGAGTTAAGGTGAGATAAAATGAGATAAGGTGAGTTGAGATAAGGTGAGATTAGCGAGATAATGTGAGATAAAATTAGATAAGGTGAGGTGAGGTGAGCTAAGGTAAGGTCATGTGAGATAAGGTGAGATGAGATAAGATTAGGTGAGGTGAGGTGAGATAAGATTAGATAAGGTTAGGTGAGCTAAGATTAGATAAGGTAAGGTGAGGTGAGATAAGGTGAGATAAGATTAGATAAGGTAAGGTGAGGTGAGATAAGGTGAGATAAGGTGAGGTGAGGTAAGGTGAGGTGAGATAAGGTGAGGTAAGGTGAGGTGAGATAAGGTGAGATAAGATCAGATAAGGTAAGGTGAGGTGAGGTGAGATAAGATCAGATAAGGTAAGGTGAGGTGAGATAAGATCAGATAAGGTAAGATGAGGTGAGATAAGGTGAGATAAGATTAGATAAGGTGAGATAAGGTAAGGTGAGGTGAGATAAGGTGAGATAAGATCAGATAAGGTGAGGTGAGATAAGGTGAGATAAGATCAGATAAGGTAAGGTGAGGTGAGATAAGATCAGATAAGGTAAGGTGAGGTGAGATAAGGTGAGAGAAGATTAGATAAGGTGAGATAAGGTAAGGTGAGGTGAGATAAGGTGAGATAAGATCAGATAAGGTGAGGTGAGATAAGGTGAGATAAGATCAGATAAGGTAAGGTGAGGTGAGATAAGATCAGATAAGGTAAGGTGAGGTGAGATAAGGTGAGATAAGATTAGATAAGGTAAGGTGAGGTGAGATAAGATCAGATAAGGTAAGGTGAGGTAAGGTGAGGTGAGATAAGGTGAGGTGAGGTAAGGTGAGGTGAGATAAGGTGAGATAAGATCAGATAAGGTAAGATAAGGTGAGATAAGGTGAGATAAGATCAGATAAGGTGAGGTGAGATAAGGTGAGATAAGATCAGATAAGGTAAGGTGAGGTGAGATAAGATCAGATAAGGTAAGGTGAGGTGAGATAAGGTGAGATAAGGTGAGGTGAGGTAAGGTGAGATAAGGTGAGATAAGGTAAGATGAGGTGAGATAAGGTGAGTTAAGATCAGATAAGGTAAGGTGAGGTGAAATAAGGTGAGATAAGGTAAGGTGAGGTGAGATAAGGTGAGATAAGATCAGATAAGGTAAGGTGAGGTGAGATAAGGTGAGATAAGGTGAGGTGAGATAAGGTGAGATAAGGTAAGGTGAGGTGAGATAAGGTGAGATAAGGTGAGGTGAGATAAGGTGAGATAAGGTAAGGTGAGGTGAGATAAGGTGAGATAAGATCAGATAAGGTAAGGTGAGGTGAGATAAGGTGAGATAAGGTGAGGTGAGATAAGGTGAGATAAGGTGAGATAAGGTAAGGTGAGGTGAGATAAGGTGAGATAAGGTGAGATAAGGTAAGGTGAGGTGAGATAAGGTGAGATAAGATCAGATAAGGTAAGGTGAGGTGAGATAAGGTGAGATAAGATCAGATAAGGTAAGGTGAGGTGAGATAAGGTGAGATAAGATCAGATAAGGTAAGGTGAGGTGAGATAAGGTGAGATAAGGTGAGGTGAGGTAAGGTGAGATAAGGTGAGATAAGATCAGATAAGGTAAGGTGAGGTGAGATAAGGTGAGATAAGATCAGATAAGGTAAGGTGAGGTGAGATAAGGTGAGACCTGCTGCAGCAGCTCGTCTCTCTCCTGCTGGACGTCCTGAAGCTGTAGAAACACATCAGTAGATGAAACCATCTCTTGTTCCTGTACAGTAAACACATGGTTGCAGCCTCAGTGGAAGCTTCTGGACTCGGCTCATACTGACCAGTCTGTGTCTGTTTCTGCTCTGAGACCTCTGCAGTCTGACTCTCAGTCTCTGCAGCTCCTCCCTCTGCTTCCAGTCTGAATCCTGGTCCTGGTCCTGGCCCCGGCCTTGATCCTGGTCCACACTGTAGACCACCTGGGTTTCCATCTGGGCTATGTAAACCTGATCCTGGACTAGCTTGGCTTCCAGCTGGGTGATGTGGTCCTGGTCCTGCACCACCTGGGTCTGCAGTCTGACTATCTGATCCTGGCTGTGGTCCTGGTCTTGCTGGAGCTGCTCCCTGCTGGTTCTGGTCTGCTGGCTGGCCCTGTAGAGCTGCTCCACACTCCTGGACAACATGTCCTCAGGACAGACAGGACTGCAGAGGAGGCAGGACAGATACGGACACCTCCTTATTTAAAGGTTGGTCTCACGTTTCAAGTCACTGTTTTTAAGTATTATTATTATTTTCAGAGAAATAATTCCAAAGAACAAGATGAAAGAGAGACAGAGCACAGAGTGAATGGAGATAGAGAGGAGTCAGGATCCAGAGCAGAGCAGGGTTTGGACTGTTCAGGACCAGGACCAGGACCAGGGGGAGGTCAGGAGGTGATGAAGATCAGTGGAGAGCTAAATACAGTATATACAGGACTGTACCACACTAGTACGAGTCGTAAAGCTCAGAGACAAGTATGCAGCTGTATTTACAACCTCTATCAGCTGACTGACATAATGTGCAATAAATCAGTTTCCTCAATTTATTTATGTCTACATCGGCTCTAATTATAGAAACATTTCTACATCGGCTCTAATTATAGAAACATTTCTACATCGGCTCTAATTATAGAAACATTTCTACATCGGCTCTAATTATAGAAACATTTCTACATCGGCTCTAATTACAGAAACATTTCTACATCGGCTCTAATTATAGAAACATTTCTACATCGGCTCTAATTATAGAAACATTTCTACATCGGCTCTAATTACAGAAACATTTCTACATCGGCTCTAATTATAGAAACATTTCTACATCGGCTCTAATTATAGAAACATTTCTACATCGGCTCTAATTACAGGAACATTTCTACATCGGCTCTAATTATAGAAACATTTCTACATCGGCTCTAATTACAGAAACATTTCTACATCGGCTCTAATTACAGAAACATTTCTACATCGGCTCTAATTATAGAAACATTTCTACATCGGCTCTAATTATAGAAACATTTCTACATCGGCTCTAATTACAGAAACATTTCTACATCGGCTCTAATTATAGAAACATTTCTACATCGGCTCTAATTACAGAAACATTTCTACATCGGCTCTAATTACAGAAACATTTCTACATCGGCTCTAATTATAGAAACATTTCTACATCGGCTCTAATTACAGAAACATTTCTACATCGGCTCTAATTACAGAAACATTTCTACATCGGCTCTAATTATAGAAACATTTCTACATCGGCTCTAATTACAGAAACATTTCTACATCGGCTCTAATTACAGAAACATTTCTACATCGGCTCTAATTACAGAAACATTTCTACATCGGCTCTAATTATAGAAACATTTCTACATCGGCTCTAATTACAGAAACATTTCTACATCGGCTCTAATTACAGAAACATTTCTACATCGGCTCTAATTATAGAAACATTTCTACATCGGCTCTAATTACAGAAACATTTCTACATCGGCTCTAATTACAGAAACATTTCTACATCGGCTCTAATTATAGAAACATTTCTACATCGGCTCTAATTACAGAAACATTTCTACATCGGCTCTAATTACAGAAACATTTCTACATCGGCTCTAATTACAGAAACATTTCTACATCGGCTCTAATTACAGAAACATTTCTACATCGGCTCTAATTACAGAAACATTTCTACATCGGCTCTAATTATAGAAACATTTCTACATCGGCTCTAATTACAGAAACATTTCTACATCGGCTCTAATTACAGAAACATTTCTACATCGGCTCTAATTACAGAAACATTTCTACATCGGCTCTAATTACAGAAACATTTCTACATCGGCTCTAATTATAGAAACATTTCTACATCGGCTCTAATTATAGAAACATTTCTACATCGGCTCTAATTATAGAAACATTTCTACATCGGCTCTAATTACAGAAACATTTCTACATCGGCTCTAATTACAGAAACATTTCTACATCGGCTCTAATTACAGGAACATTTCTACATCGGCTCTAATTACAGAAACATTTCTACATCGGCTCTAATTACAGAAACATTTCTACATCGGCTCTAATTACAGAAACATTTCTACATCGGCTCTAATTACAGAAACATTTCTACATCGGCTCTAATTACAGAAACATTTCTACATCGGCTCTAATTATAGAAACATTTCTACATCGGCTCTAATTATAGAAACATTTCTACATCGGCTCTAATTACAGAAACATTTCTACATCGGCTCTAATTACAGAAACATTTCTACATCGGCTCTAATTATAGAAACATTTCTACATCGGCTCTAATTATAGAAACATTTCTACATCGGCTCTAATTACAGAAACATTTCTACATCGGCTCTAATTACAGAAACATTTCTACATCGGCTCTAATTACAGAAACATTTCTACATCGGCTCTAATTACAGAAACATTTCTACATCGGCTCTAATTACAGAAACATTTCTACATCGGCTCTAATTACAGAAACATTTCTACATCGGCTCTAATTACAGAAACATTTCTACATCGGCTCTAATTACAGAAACATTTCTACATCGGCTCTAATTACAGAAACATTTCTACATCGGCTCTAATTACAGGAACATTTCTACATCGGCTCTAATTACAGGAACATTTCTACATCGGCTCTAATTACAGAAACATTTCTACATCGGCTCTAATTACAGAAACATTTCTACATCGGCTCTAATTACAGAAACATTTCTACATCGGCTCTAATTACAGAAACATTTCTACATCGGCTCTAATTACCTGTACTTGTCCTCATCCAGCTCCTCTGGTCCATGCTGATCCACTATGGAGGCTGTAATCTGGTCCAGATGGGTTCTGGTCTGATCCAGGTGGACCTGAAGCCTCTGGACTTCCTGCTGAAGAGACAACTTCTCATCCTGCAGACAGAGACAGACTTTAGGACGGACGGACAGACAGACAGACAGACAGATAGACTTTAGGACAGACAGACAGATAGACTTTAGGACAGACAGACAGACAGACAGACTTTAGGACAGACAGACAGACAGACAGACAGACTTTAGGACGGACAGACAGATAGACTTTAGGACAGACAGACAGACAGACAGACTTTAGGACGGACAAACAGACAGACAGATAGACTTTAGGACAGACAGACAGACAGACAGACTTTAGGACGGACAAACAGACAGACAGATAGACTTTAGGACAGACAGACAGGCAGACTTTAGGACGGACAGACAGACAGACAGACAGACTTTAGGACGGACAGACAGATAGACTTTAGGACAGACAGACAGACAGACAGACTTTAGGACGGACAAACAGACAGACAGATAGACTTTAGGACAGACAGACAGACAGACTTTAGGACGGACAAACAGACAGACAGATAGACTTTAGGACAGACAGACAGGCAGACTTTAGGACGGACAGACAGACAGACAGACAGACAGACTTTAGGACGGACAGACAGATAGACTTTAGGACAGACAGACAGACAGACAGACAGACTTTAGGACGGACAGACAGATAGACTTTAGGACAGACAGACAGACAGACAGACAGACTTTAGGACGGACAGACAGATAGACTTTAGGACAGACAGACAGACAGACTTTAGGACGGACAAACAGACAGACAGACAGATAGACTTTAGGACAGACAGACAGGCAGACTTTAGGACGGACAAACAGACAGACAGACAGACAGACTTTAGGACAGACAGACTTTAGGACGGACAAACAGACAGACAGACAGACTTTAGGACAGACAGACAGACAGACTTTAGGACGGACAGACAGATAGACTTTAGGACAGACAGACTTTAGGACGGACAAACAGACAGACAGACAGATAGACTTTAGGACAGACAGACAGGCAGACTTTAGGACGGACAAACAGACAGACAGACAGACAGACTTTAGGACAGACAGACTTTAGGACGGACAGACAGATAGACTTTAGGACAGACAGACAGACAGACTTTAGGACGGACAAACAGATAGACTTTAGGACAGACAGACAGACAGACTTTAGGACGGACAAACAGACAGACAGACAGATAGACTTTAGGACAGACAGACAGGCAGACTTTAGGACGGACAAACAGACAGACAGACAGACAGACTTTAGGACAGACAGACTTTAGGACGGACAAACAGACAGACAGACAGACTTTAGGACAGACAGACAGACAGACTTTAGGACGGACAGACAGATAGACTTTAGGACAGACAGACAGACAGACTTTAGGACGGACAAACAGACAGACAGACAGATAGACTTTAGGACAGACAGACAGGCAGACTTTAGGACGGACAAACAGACAGACAGACAGACAGACTTTAGGACAGACAGACTTTAGGACGGACAAACAGACAGACAGACAGACAGATAGACTTTAGGACAGACAGACAGACAGACTTTAGGACAGACAGACTTTAGGACGGACAAACAGACAGACAGACAGACAGATAGACTTTAGGACAGACAGACAGACAGACTTTAGGACGGACAAACAGACAGACAGACAGACAGACAGACAGACTTTAGGATGGACAAACAGACAGACAGATAGACTTTAGGACAGACAGACAGACAGACTTTAGGACGGACAAACAGACAGACAGATAGACGTTAGGACAGACAGACAGACAGTATAACCTGTCCCAGTGTGATCTGTCGGGTTAGCTCCTCTTTCAGAGCCTGCACCTCCTCCTGTCTGTCTCTCAGCTGCTGCACCTCCACCTGCAGCACATGCAGCTCCTCCTGCTGGACAGACATGTCCTGCAGACAGACAGACAGACAAGTTTGGCTCATTTCTTGAAACACTAATTACCTTTTCAAACCTCACAGTTCAGATCAACACCATGGTTCTCTTGGTCATATCTCTCCTAAAACTGTTCATTCTTGTGTAAAAAATAAAGTCCTTTCTCATATAAACAGTCAGTGCCTCTTAAACTCAAAATGTGCAGATGTTTTGTCACTATGGCAGAGGAACAGTGACATGTCCCTTTGGGCCACCTCTCAGTCCTTCACTGACAATGGTTCCTGGACTGCTTTTTTTGTCCGGCTAATAAGAGGGACTGATGTGAGACACTGACCTGTCTGTGTGTCCTCAGGTCATCCTCCAGCTGCCTGCAGTGTCTCTGTCTGTCCTCCAGGAGACGCTGCAGACTTTGGTTCTCAGCCTGCAGACTGTGACACTGCTGCTGAGCTGCTGAGGCCTGAAGCACAAACACTGTTAGCACTGAGGAGCAGCCACTGTCTCATCTCTGAGATTATATGGATACAGAGATTAGAGATTATATGGATATAAAGATATTGAGTAGAAGTTATATGGATATAGACATATAGATTAGAGGTTATATAGATCTAGAGATTAGAGATTATATGGATACAGAAATATAGAGTAGAGGTTATATGGATATAGACATATAGATTAGAGGTTATATAGGTCCAGAGATTAGAGATTATATGGATATAGACATATAGAGTAGAGGTTATATAGGTCTAGAGATTAGAGATTATATGGATATAGAGATATAGAGTAGAGGTTATATAGGTCTAGAGATTAGAGATTATATGGATATAGAGATACAGAGTAGAGGTTATATGGATATAGAGATATAGATTAGAGGTTATATAGGTCTAGAGATTAGAGATTATATGGATATAGAGATACAGATTAGAGGTTATATGGATATATAGATTAGAGATTATATGGATATAAAGATATCGAGTAGAAGTTATATGGATATAGACATATAGATTAGAGGTTATATAGATCTATAGATTAGAGATTATATGGATATAGAGATATAGAGCAGAGGTTATATGGATATAGAGATACAGATTAGAGGTTATATGGATATATAGATTAGAGATTATATGGATATAGAGATATAGATTAGAGATTATATGGATATATAGATTTAGAGTAGAGGTTATATGGCTATAGAGATATAGATTAGAGGTTATATAGGTCTAGAGATTAGAGATTATATGGATATAGAGATACAGATGAGAGATTATATGGATATATAGATATAGATTAGAGATTATATGGATATAGAGATAGAGTTTAGAGATTATATGGATTTAGAGATACAGATTAGAGGTTATATGGATATAGAGATATAGATTAGAGGTTATATGGATATATAGATTAGAGATTATATGGATATAGAGATATAGATTAGAGATTATATGGATATATAGATATAGATTAGAGATTATATGGAAATATAGATATAGATTAGAGATTATATGGATATAGAGATATAGATTAGAGATTATATGGATCTCATCACAAGTGCTCATCACTTCCTACTTTTGGGATGTTGACAAAAGATAATATAATCTTTTCCTGAGACAAATATGACTTTCTATGAACAAACAATAAGAAATGCAGCTTGCATTCAAACACAATATGGAAGGATGTGAAAAAACAAAGTGATTTATTTCTTTTCTTTCTATCTTTCATCTTTTTCTTTTTTGCAATGGATTTAGTTTGGTCTTGTCAAAGTTCTGCTCAGTTGTTCTCTGGCTGCCACCAGGAACTCAAAATGTGGTTTCCAAAGCATTTCATTTGCCCCACACCTTCCCCTCGACCACAGAAAATCCAAAATGCTGCCACACCGCAGCCTTTAAAGTGGCTGAAGCAGGTCGGAAACGTTTGTTGCCATCGCTGGTGAAAGTTTGTGAATAACTGGAACATTTCATGAGTTTATATCAGAGAGGACAGTTCACTGCACAACCACTGATTCATTTTTAAAGTTATATTATTAACTGATCTGCATCACAATCGCTCTAGAGACACTGAAGAGATTAAAGATTAGTAATGATAGATTACAGATTAATAATGGCACTAACCTGCTCTTGAAGTCCTCTCAGGTGCTCTTGAAGTCCACTTATGATCCCCTCCAGATCCCTCTGAAGAGATTCATTAGCAAGAACCTGACCTGAGGAGGAGGAGGAGGAGATATACTTTATAACTCTGCCTCAATCCATTTGTAGAGAGCCTCTGTGATTGGTCGGTGGTGACCTCACCATCGGTCAGCTGTTTCTCCAGCTCTATGATCTCTTGTGTCTCCATGGCGATGCGTGACAGCATGTCATCAAGGCGACCCTCCACCTCACTCTGCTTCCTGTTCATCCTGTCCGACTCAACAAGGAGGTCACCTGATAGAGACAGACAGTTAGATAGATAGATAGATAGATAGATAGATAGACAGATAGATAAATAGATAGATAGATAGACAGATAGATAAATAGATAGATAGACAGTTAGATAGATAGACTTTTTGACTTTTAACAAACTTTATTTATGAGACATTCTGACAATACTTTAAGACATTTTACATATTAATTGATAAAATAATTAAATTACTACAAACTTGCACACACACAACCAGTCATTCACAAATTCAGCACCAAGGAGCCATCCTCCCCCAGTGAACACAGGACCTGCCTGACAGCCCACACATCCCTGAATTCCTCCAAATTGCAAGTCAGTTTATAAAAGGTGTATTCAACTCTGAGTCGAGCTGCTACCAAACCCTTCAGACAAGGAACCGGGTCAGTCCAGCCCACCCCCAGCACTTTGTTTTTCCGACTTTTCCAGATTGCCAGTTTTGCACTTGCAAAGATGAAGTTGATCAGCACCAGAGTTTTCTTTTTCTTGGGAGTGTATTTGGGACCGAAGACAAAGAAAGGATAAGAGAAACCCTCTCCCAAACCCCCCACCCACTCCTGCAGTGTTCTGAAAAGCCCAGCCAGTCTGGGACAGGACAGCACCAGGTGCTCTGTGGTCTCTCTCTGTGAGCAGAAAGGACATCCCTCCCCAGTGCTTGGATCAAGGTGAGCTCTGTATCTGTTCGTAGCTATTACTCCATGTATAATCCTCCACTGGAGATCAGCCACACGCTTCTCCACAGGAGGCTTATACAGGACCCTCCAGCTGCCATTAGGGGAAAAGCCTGAGCCAAAAGCCTCAGTCCAACCGGACTCCCTGACTCCGGTGAGGGAGCGCAGGTTCAGTACCTTCACGCAGCTCAGGTAGAGCTGTTTTCCCGTGCAGGAGCTCAAAGTCCCCAGTACTGGACTCCTCAGAGACAGCAACAGTCCACTCTCCTCCCTCCAGTCACCCACCGCAGGACTCACGCTCAGAGCCGGGAAGATGTAACCATGGCCGTCCATCCAACGCTGAGCCAGACCCCGACTCTGAACAAAGATCCTGAGAGGCCCTGACAGAGACTGCCACACCTCCTTCACCAGGTTTTGCAGCACTCTGGTAGATCTTAAGCCAGTCAGTTCAGCCAGTCTCTGGACAGGTGTTCTTATGAGGTGTCCGAGCTTCGTGATTCCTGCTTGGATGAAAGCACTTCTCAGGGTGACGGACGACAGCGAGGTGGTACTCAGAAGACCGTTGTTGAAAAGTGGCTCTTCCAACAGCCACATCCCGGACTTTGGGTCAGATGTGTGTCGTGTGACAACTAGAGTCCTCCAGGCATCAAAAACAGAGCTGTAAAAAGATGACAGTCCAGTGAGGCTCAGAGCAGGGGGCTTCAACAGAAATAGCTGCTTGTCCAGTCCCAGCCCCCCAGCCCTCCGGAGCAGCAGCCGAGCTACAGCCGACCAGCTGAGAGACGGTCTGTACAGCAGCCGCTGAGCTGCCTGAAGTCTGAAAGCAGCAGTCCTGGAGACGATGTCAATCAGGCCCTGCCCCCCCTCTGCCACAGGAAGGTACAGGACAGATGCTCGAAGCCAGTGATGACCCGACCAGAAGAAATCCACCAGGAGCTGCTGCAGATGTTTCATCAGTCCAGATGGAGGGTTCAGCACTTGGAGCCTGTGCCACAGAGATGAGGCCACCAGGTTGTTGACAATCAGAGCTCTTCCCCTGTAAGACATCTGAGGTAGCAGCCATTTCCATTTAGATAACTTGGCTTTTACCTTGTCCAGCACTCCCTCCCAGTTCTTAGCCATTATGTCCTCACTGCCCAAATACACTCCCAAGACCTTTAGCCCTCTGTTCCCCCACCTGAGGCCACCAGGAAGACTGGGAGTGTTTATTGCACTCCAGTTGCCAACTAAACAAGCCTCACTTTTCTCCCAGTTAATTTTAGCTGACGCAGCCTTCTGATAAAGATCCAGGCAGTGCTTTAGTTGCTGGATGTCTTCCTGACCCTGCACAAAAACATTCACATCATCAGCATAAGCTGACACCACTAAAGCCTGGCTCCAACCTGATTCAGGTAGACATAAACCCCTTAAATGCTTCCTAAGTCTACAAAGAAGAGGCTCAATGGCCACACTGTACAGTTGTCCAGAGAGAGGACAGCCCTGCCTGATGCCTCTGCTAACTGGAACAGGACTGCTTAGCCCACCACCCACTTTCACAACACAACATGCACCACTGTACAACAACTTCACCCAAGACAGGAAGTGCTCCCCAACACCAAAAGCCTGCAAGGTGGAAAATAAAAAGGAGTGATCGACACGATCAAAGGCTTTCTCCTGGTCAATGGAAATTATTCCAGTCTTTAAGTTGTACAGTTTGCACACATCAAAAGTGTCCCGCATTAAAAACAAATTGTCCAGTATGGACCTGTCAGGGATACAATAAGACTGATCAGCACCAATAATGAGATCCAAAAAACCTTCAGTCTGTTAGCTAAAACCTTCGACAGTATTTTATAGTCTGTACATAAAAGAGCTACGGGTCTCCAGTTTTTCAGCAGAGTCAGGTCCCCCTTCTTTGGCAGGAGCGATATCACCGCTCGCCTGCAGGAGGCCGGAAGAGTTCCCCTCAGGAAAGACTCCTGAAACACACCTAGCAGGTCAGGTCCCAAAGTACTCCAGAAATGTTTAAGGAAGTCTGCTGGTAAACCGTCCATACCGGGGGCCTTTCCTGAGGCCATCTGTGTCACTGCAGAAGTCAGCTCTTCCATGGTGATGGGGCAGCCCAGGGAATCCTGCTCTACTGGGCTCAGCTGAGGAAGGTCCTGGAGAAGCTCAGCTGTTGCCTCCACATCACAATGTTCAGCTCTGAACAGCTCAGAGTAGAAAGCCACGGCATGCCTCCTCATCTCAGTGGGGTCTGAGGTTAACCCCCCATCAGGCAGACGCAGACACACCATTTGTTTTCTCTGGCCTTTGGACTTCTCCAAGTTGAAGAAAAAGGACGTTGGGGCATCAATGTCTCTGATGGTGGTGAAGCGGGCTCGGACCAAGGCTCCTTTGGCTTTCTCCAGGAGGAAAGAGTTCAGCTGATGCTTTTAGAGAGCAACTGTTCAGGGTTCTCCACGGACACGCACTCCAGCTCCCTGATCTCTGCCTCCAGCTGCTCCATGGCCCTCCGGACTTCTGCAGCGGACTGGGCGGAATATTGTTGGCAGAAAACCCTTATCTGACCCTTTCCAACCTCCCACCACTGACTAAGAGAAGGAAAATCCTCTTTCCTGGACCTCCACTCTGCCCAAAACAGTTTAAAATTATTACAAAAATAAAATCATTTAAAAGTTTTGTATTAAAATGCCAGAATGACCTGGACTTTCCTGGAGAAGCTAAAACCATTTCTAATAAAACCAGGTGATGGTCAGTGAAACCAACTGGCTGTATCTGACTCTCAGCTGCACGAGTAATAAAAGATGAGGAAATGTAAAACCGATCTAGTCTTGCTGCACTGACCATGCCGTCAGAGACTCTCACCCAGGTGTACTGTTGGGTGGAGGGGTGTTTTAACCTCCAGATGTCTACGAGGTTTGCCTCTGCGACCATCTGGGCCAGGAAAGAGGATGACTGAGACTGAAGCTCCTGTCCTGTCCTGTCCAAAGTGCCATCAGTGCAGCAGTTCCAGTCCCCACCCAGTATAACGCATTCACCCTGACTGCTGCTCCCTAAACTGTCTTTTAATAAATTAAATAGAACTAAACGTTCAGAGTTTTGATTGGGTGCATAAATATTAAATAAATTAAAAACAAACCCCAGGATTTCTACTTTAACCATCAAGGCTCTGCCCGCCATGATCTCAGACATGGATAAAATTGTGACAGGTAAGGACGGGGAGAATAAAACCGCCACTCCAGCACTAAGGTTTGACCCGTGGCTGAGGGCATACTGACCCCCCCACCACATACCCCAGTCTGTTTCATTAACCCTATCACTGTGTGTTTCTTGCAAAAACTACATCTATTTTTTTCTGTTTAACAATTTCAAACACCAATGCTCTTTTCTGTGGGCTTCTACCCCCATTTATATTTAAAGACCCAACTCTTAAAGGTTGCATATGAGAAGACACAAAAAAGAGCAGGACAGACAGAAAAAAACAGAAGAGAAAAAACACCCGGTGATACACAATCATTTTTGAATTATTTAGAAACTTTACGTTTTTTCAATACCTTTTTCCCTTTAAGAATTTTTCTCACATTTGCAACATGCTTTTGGAGACGGTACCTTTTTTTATCACACAGTAGGTCCTTACCTACAACCTTCTGCAAAGTATCAACAGACTTCACAAATTTCTGCATGTCAGGAAAATAGTCTGTGACCTCCACTGACCTGCCAAAAGAGTCATCGAGGAAGTCTGTCACCTCCTCCAAAGAATACAGATCTGTGCTCAGTGACACACTGTCTGCTACAGACACAGAATCTGAGTCAACATCATTATCAGAGAAAATCACCGTCTGCTGACTGCGACCTGGAGCAGCCTGAGATCCAGCCTGCAGCTTCTGCTCCGTGTCTACAGCCTCTACCTGCATCGGCTCCCCAGCAGCCCCCACCTGCTCAGTAGGGCACTCAGACACAATATTCACACGCACACTTTCAACCACTTTCTCCGCGCTAGACTCGGAAACACTCTGCCGTGCCGAAGCCCCGGAGGGCGCACCAGCAGCAACCGCCACCGCCGCACGCACGGAGCCAGCGGCAGACACCGCCGAGCGCGCGGGACCGGCAACAGCCGCCGAGTCCCCAGAGCCAGCACCAGCCAACTCCGATGAACCAGCAGCAGCCACCGGGCCCGCGGGACCGGCGGCCGCCAACCGCCCGGCCCCACCGCTCACCTGCCCGCTATCACCCCCGGCCCCACCGCTCACCTGCCCGCTATCACCCCCGGCCCCACCGCTCACCTCCCCGCTATCACCCCCGGCCCCACCGCTCACCAGCCCGCTATCACCCCGGCCCCACCGCTCACCTGCCCGCTATCACCCCCGGCCCCACCGCTCACCTGCCCGCTGTCACCCCCGGCCCCACCGCTCACCTGCCCGCTGTCACCCCCGGCCGGTCTTACGGTTTGCTGTCTGTGTGGACATGCAACACGTTTGTGGCCCACGTCTCCACACTCAAAACACTTAATGCTTCCCGAGCTAGCATAAACCATGTAAAACCCTTCTTCGTGTTTGACACGGAAGGACACGTCCAGTGTTTGAGACGGAGAGTCCAAAAACATGAAAACCTGCCTTCGCAGAGACTGAACATGTTTTAGCTTAGCGTCCTTACACCCCAAAGCAACAGTACGAAAACCACTGGCAAACTTACCGAAACGCCTGAGCTCCTTCTCCAGGGCTTCATTCTGAATGAATGGAGGGACGCCTGATACTGTGATCCGTGTTGACGGCACAGCCAGAGGAGAAACTTGGATGAACTCCTCATCGAGGATTAATCCATTCTCAATTAGTGCAGTAACAAAGCTCTGATGTTTGAAAAACACGACCACAGCTTTGTTCATGCGGGAAGCATAGGAGATGTTCCCGTGACCCACCTGGTCTCCCACAGCCAGCAGGACCTGCTCCACGGTGGAGGCCGGCGGTGGCACCAGCCTCACACCGTGGCTCAGGGAAGCCGGCGGTGGTGGCGTCTCTGAGGACGCCATCCTCACCACGAGGCACCAAAAACACACAAAAAAACACCAAAAAACACGAAAAAACGTTAGACCAAAAGTATCACCAAATAATCCAAACAATGATCATACAAAAGAGTGATTAGAAAAGAAAAGAAAACAAAGTTTGAACACCTTCTACCGCTCTACCTCAACACACCTCCACCAGATAGATAGATAGATAGATAGATGGATAGATAGACAGTTAGATAAATAGATAGACAGATAGATAGATAGATAGATAGACAGTTAGATAGATAGAGAGACAGATAGAGACAGATAGATAGACAGATAAAACAGATCTAACCATTCAAAAATATGCATATTAACATACTAAATAGGGAAGTGAAAGTGTGTGCTGTGTCTGCTGATGGAGTTGCAGAGGGTGGAGGCCATCGTTCCTGATGGAGTGCAGAAGAGGTAACAACAGACTGGTCAAACATCAGCAGGAAGTAAAGTCTATTCTGAGCCTTCTTCACCAGGACGTCCAGTACTCCAGTCCCAGGTATCTGGAGGTCCTGACCACCTCACATTGGACCCCTCATTGGAGACCTGATGCAGATGTGACCTGGACCTCTGAAAACCCACCAACCTCTCCTTGGTGTTGTTGTTCAGTGTTCCACCAGGCTCCTGTACTCCTCCTCCTGTCCATCCCTGATGCACGCCATGACTGCAATGTCCTCAGAGTCTTTCTGCTGGTGGCAGAGCTGCAGACCTTCAGTCTGACCAAGGGGGCAGTTGTGGGTTCTCCAAGTGAGGACCACTTCCGCGTTCAAAAAGCTGCAATTGCCGTCCGGCCGCTGGGGGCTGGCTCCGGAAGTGAGCAATTCTCCATTGACCGCCATGTTAAAATAGCCGACTTTACAGCTTTAAAAAACATATTTACAGCCTGGTACATTTTAATTTTTTGGTCTCTACCGATAGTTTCCACTCCTGTGAACACTGTGAGGGGGGTGAATTTTTTTTACCACAACCGTTTTAGTGTTATTTCGGCTTAAAATTCTTGCATAAATTAGGGCGTGGTTACGTTGAATGACATGTTCACAGACAGCTACCGGCAGTTAGCTCTTTGCTAAAGCGTCGTCTGAGCTAGGCTAGGCTACACCCAGGGGTCTGTGTTTGTTTCTGGCAATATGGCGTGTGTGGGCAGCACGGTGGTGCAGTGGTTAGCACTGTTCGGGTACTCCGGCTTCCGGGTACTCTCTCCGGGTACTCCGGCTTCCTCCCACCATCCAAAACCATGCATGGGGATTGTTGATTGTACTAATCGACCGTCAAAGGATTGTGTGTTGCATTTCTTTCGGTGTGTAAATATCTAGTACTATTTTACCCATAGGCTGTGTAAAATACAGTTTACTTGGATGCTGCCACTTATTGGTATGTGTCAGCATATTTTGCAGCTGGCTTATAATGACTTTATTGCCGACTCATGATCCCTGTTGATACAGATAGATGACCAGAGTATGTTGAGTCGGTTTAGTGCGGGAATACAACCTTATTTCGTATCATTGTTCTGTTTAAAAAGTCTGACACTGCATGGACAGACATGCTCCGTCAGAAAGCGGCTGCTGTGCTGGATAAACGTTAGTGGATGGAGGCAGTGTTGAAACACGGTAACTAACATGTTAACGATCGTTTCACTGTTAAATAAAACAAATGAATCCCCCCCCAACTCCACCAAACCCTGTAGCTCCACCTAAAATCTCTCGATCTGAAAAGGTGATTTTTAAAACACAACAGCAGCATTATGATCTGTTTTTGCTGCCTGTAGCTGCTTGTTAGCCTAGCCTAGCTTATTAGCCTTAGGCTAGCTCAGTTCAGCGCGGTTAACTTGCGTTCAGTGGGCGGGATCTCGGCCGGCTGACCCGTAAAGTTACCGCCTCTCCTTCAAATATGGAAAGTACACGCCCACTGAAATCCAAGATGGCGCAGTTCAAATGCCCATGATAGGAGCACAAAAAGGACTCCCCCAAACCAATGGGTGACGTCACGGGTGCTACGTCCATTCTTTTTCCAGTCTATGAGTCTGACCTACAGTGGTCTCCTGCTGAGGTGGTCTGTGATCCAGGTGACCAGGTGTGACTCCACCCTCATATCTGCCAGCTTGTGTCTCAGTAGAAGGAGCTGGATCCTGTTGAAGGTGCTTGAGAAATCAAAGAACATGATCCCCCCTCATCACCACATACTGTGCTGCTGTGAGACGTACATTTGGGGGACAAAGCAACAATAACAAGAGCCCATAAAAAAGATAAGAACATCAGTAAACAATGAACCAAAGTCTAACTAAGCAAGAACCGAGTGGAAAACAGGGTCATCATACAAACAACATAAAGTGATAAATACAGATAAACACATGAATAGATTCATAAACACAGTGAACAGGTCCATTATTATTATTGTTATGATTATTATTATTATTGTTTATTATCAGAGGAGTTATTGAATAATAAAGAGGTCAGAGAAACAACAGGACTTCTCTCTATTTATCATTAGAATAATAATCACGTTTTTAAAAGTTTCTATTAGTTTACTCACTGTCAGTTCAGTGTGAAGGAGTCACACCCTGTCCTCCTCCTGCAGCTCCTCCTCCTTCTCCTCCTCTCTCCTCTTGAACATTAGTCTCTTCTGTTCTCCTCCTCCCTCCTCTTGAACATTAGTCTCTTCTGTTCTCCTCCTTTCTCCTCTTGAACATTAGTCTCTTCTGTTCTCCTCCTTTCTCCTCTTGAACATTAGTCTCTTCTGTTCTCCTCCTCCCTCCTCTTGAACATTAGTCTCTTCTGTTCTCCTCCTCCCTCCTCTTGAACATTAGTCTCTTCTGTTCTCCTCCTTTCTCCTCTTGAACATTAGTCTCTTCTGTTCTCCTCCTCCCTCCTCTTGAACATTAGTCTCTTCTGTTCTCCTCCTTTCTCCTCTTGAACATTAGTCTCTTCTGTTCTCCTCCTCCCTCCTCTTGAACATTAGTCTCTTCTGTTCTCCTCCTTTCTCCTCTTGAACATTAGTCTCTTCTGTTCTCCTCCTTTCTCCTCTTGAACATTAGTCTCTTCTGTTCTCCTCCTTTCTCCTCTTGAACATTAGTCTCGTCTGTTCTCCTCCTCCATCTCCTCCTCTCTCCTCTTGAACATTAGTCTCTTCTGTTCTCCTCCTCCTTCTCCTCCTCCTCCTCTCTCCTCTTGAACATTAGTCTCTTCTGTTCTCCTCCTCCTTCTCCTCCTTTCTCCTCTTGAACATTAGTCTCTTCTGATCTCCTCCTCCTGCTCCTCCTCTGTTCTCCTCTCCATTACAACCTTCTCTTCCTCTCTTTGAATCAACACAGGAACTCTTTCTGACAGCCAATCAGAGAGCACAGCTGCAGAGTGACATCACAGTCTTCTGTCCAATGGAATGGATGTAGCACAGGGGGCGGGTGGCTCTTAAAGAGACAGTAGCCTCTCAGCTGTGTGTACTGCCTTCAGAAGCGTCTTATTATTCACCCTTCTCTAATTTTTTGCACTGTATTGTCTCAGGTTTTAAAGATGAGTTTTGCACCCTTTATTTATTCTTAGTTGTCCCTTTATTATCTTTTTGTTCTTATATCTGCACCATGTTTATGTTTACATGTCATGCACCAACACAATAAGTTAAAGTTCTTGTATGTGCAAAGTGACTCTTTTCTGTTTCCTTTCTACAGAGTATAGACCGTGGGGGAGAGCCACAGCCCTTACCTTAGATGGTAGAGCACTCACTTAGCATGCGAGAGGTAGTGGGATCGATGCCCACGTTCTCCACAGCTCTTTAAGCTTCTGCTCTCTGGAGGAGTCAAACAGAGCTCACTGTTGCTCCTCTTCATCATGTTATTATAACCTCCAAATAAAGAACATGGAGCCTTTTCCGACGTTGTAATTCAGCTGTTGCACAACAGTCATTAAATACAATTAACTTATTGTTGAAGTAGGGGGAAACCCCTACCACTTTCTGGGAAATACTTTTTGCAGCAAAGTGAAACTAGACCTCCACCAAGGTGGCAGTGGAGGCGACTTTTTATTTAAAGTTACCCCGCCGCCAAAGAGGTTATGTTTTCACTGGGGCTTGTTTGTTTGTTTGTATGATGGCTTGCAAAATAACTCAATTATGGACCGTTTTTGATGAAATTTACAGGGTTGGTCAGAAGTGGCCTAACTTAAAACTGATTACTTTTTGATGGATCACCACCAAAAAAAGTTATTTTACAAACAACAAACAAATAAACAAACCCCGGTGAAAACATAACCTCTTTGATAAAGAGCTGTGGAGAATGCGGGCATCGATCCCACTACCTCTCAGACACAGAGCTCACATGTTGAAGGGCTGAGGTGTCCAATGTCTCCAGTTCTTCTGTGCTGCTCTCCTCCACCTGTCTGTCCATCTGTCTGTACTCCTGTCTGTCCACCTGTCTGTACTGCTGTCTGTATTCCTGTCTGTCCACCTGTCTGTCCACCTGTCTGTATTCGTCTCTGTATTCCTGTCTGTACTCCTGTCTGTCCACCTGTCTCTACTCCTGTCTTACTCCTGTCTGTACTCCTGACTTACTCCTGTCTGTACTCCTGTCTGTCCACCTGTCTGTCCACCTGTCTGTACTCCTGTCTTACTCCTGTCTCTACTCCTATCTGTCCACCTGTCTGTCCACCTGTCTGTATTCCTGGCTGTCCACCTGTCTGTACTCCTGTCTGTACTCCTGTCTGTCCACCTGTCTGTCCACCTGTCTCTACTCCTGTCTGTCCACCTGTCTGTCCACCTGTCTGTCCTCCTGTCTGTACTCCTGTCTGTCCACCTGTCTGTATTCCTGTCTGTACTCCTGACTGTACTCCTGTCTGTCCACCTGTCTGTATTCCTGTCTGTACTCCTGACTGTACTCCTGTCTGTACTCCTGTCTGTCCTCCTGTCTGTCCTCCTGTCTGTATTCCTGTCTGTACTCCTGTCTGTCCACCTGTCTGTCCACCTGTCTGTACTCCTGTCTGTCCACCTGTCTGTATTCCTGTCTGTATTCCTGTCTGTACTCCTGACTGTACTCCTGTCTGTACTCCTGTCGGTATTCCTGTCTGTATTCCTGTCTGTCCACCTGTCTGTACACCTGTCTGTACTCCTGTCTGTACTCCTGTCTGTACACCTGTCTGTACACCTGTCTGTACTCCTGTCTGTACTCCTGTCTGTATTCTTGTCTGTATTCCTGTCTGTCCACCTGTCTGTACACCTGTCTGTATTCCTGTCTGTATTCCTGTCTGTCCACCTGTCTGTACACCTGTCTGTATTCCTGTCTGTACTCCTGACTGTACTCCTGTCTGTACTCCTGTCTGTACTCCTGTCTGTCCACCTGTCTGTATTCCTGTCTGTATTCCTGTCTGTCAACCTGTCTGTACACCTGTCTGTACTCCTGTCTGTACTCCTGTCTGTACACCTGTCTGTACTGCTGTCTGTACTCCTGTCTGTACACCTGTCTATACTCCTGACTGTACTCCTGTCTGTCCACCTGTCTGTATTCCTGTCTGTATTCCTGTCTGTCCACCTGTCTGTACACCTGTCTGTACTCCTGTCTGTATTCCTGTCTGTACACCTGTCTGTACTCCTGTCTGTACTCCTGTCTGTATTCCTGTCTGTATTCCTGTCTGTCCACCTGTCTGTACACCTGTCTGTACTCCTGTCTGTACTCCTGTCTGTATTCCTGTCTGTCCACCTGTCTGTACACCTGTCTGTACTCCTGTCTGTACTGCTGTCTGTACTGCTGTCTGTACTCCTGACTATACTCCTGTCTGTCCTCCTGTCTGTATTCCTGTCTGTACTCCTGTCTGTCCATCTGTCTGTCCACCTGTCTGTACTCCTGTCTGTACTCCTGTCTGTCCACCTGTCTGTATTCCTGTCTGTATTCCTGTCTGTACTCCTGTCTGTCCACCTGTCTGTCCACCTGTCTGTACTCCTGTCTGTACTCCTGTCTGTACTCCTGTCTGTATTCCTGTCTGTATTCCTGTCTGTACTCCTGTCTGTCCACCTGTCTGTCTACCTGTCTGTATTCCTGTCTGTACACCTGTCTGTACTCCTGTCTGTACTGCTGTCTGTACTCCTGACTATACTCCTGTCTGTCCTCCTGTCTGTATCCCTGTCTGTACTCCTGTCTGTCCACCTGTCTGTCCACCTGTCTGTACTCCTGTCTGTACTGCTGTCTGTCCACCTGTCTGTATTCCTGTCTGTATTCCTGTCTGTACTCCTGTCTGTCCACCTGTCTGTCCACCTGTCCGTACTCCTGTCCGTACTCCTGTCTGTCCACCTGTCTGTATTCCTGTCTGTATTCCTGTCTGTACTCCTGACTGTACTCCTGTCTGTACTCCTGTCTGTCCTCCTGTCTGTATTCCTGTCTGTACTCCTGTCTGTCCACCTGTCTGTATTCCTGTCTGTACTCCTGTCTGTCCACCTGTCTGTATTCCTATCTGTACTCCTGTCTGTCCACCTGTCTGTCCACCTGTCTGTACTCCTGTCTGTACTCCTGTCTGTCCACCTGTCTGTATTCCTGTCTGTATTCCTGTCTGTACTCCTGTCTGTCCACCTGTCTGTCCACCTGTCTGTACTCCTGTCTGTACTCCTGTCTGTCCACCTGTCTGTATTCCTGTCTGTATTCCTGTCTGTACTCCTGACTGTACTCCTGTCTGTACTCCTGTCTGTCCATCTGTCTGTACTCCTGTCTGTACTCCTGTCTGTCCACCTGTCTGTCCACCTGTCTGTATTCCTGTCTGTATTCCTGTCTGTACTCCTGACTGTACTCCTGTCTGTACTCCTGTCTGTCCTCCTGTCTGTATTCCTGTCTGTACTCCTGTCTGTCCACCTGTCTGTATTCCTGTCTGTATTCCTGTCTGTATTCCTGTCTGTCAACCTGTCTGTACACCTGTCTGTACTCCTGTCTGTACACCTGTCTGTACTGCTGTCTGTACTCCTGTCTGTACACCTGTCTGTCCACCTGTCTGTACTCCTGTCTGTACTCCTGTCTGTACACCTGTCTGTACTGCTGTCTGTACTCCTGTCTGTACACCTGTCTGTACTCCTGTCTGTAATCCTGTCTGTCCACCTGTCTGTATTCCTGTCTGTATTCCTGTCTGTTCTCCGGTCTTACTCCTGTCTGTTCTCCTGTCTTACTCTTGTCTGTACTCCTGTCTGTATTCCTGTCTGTACTCCTGTCTGTCCACCTGTCTGTATTCCTGTCTGTATTCCTGTCTGTATTCCTGTCTGTCAACCTGTCTGTACACCTGTCTGTACTCCTGTCTGTACTCCTGTCTGTATTCCTGTCTGTATTCCTGTCTGTCCACCTGTCTGTACTCCTGTCTGTCCATCTGTCTGTACTCCTGTCTGTATTCCTGTCTGTATTCCTGTCTGTCCACCTGTCTGTACTCCTGTCTGTCCATCTGTCTGTACTCCTGTCTGTACTCCTGTCTGTATTCCTGTCTGTACTCCTGACTGTACTCCTGTCTGTATTCCTGTCTGTATTCCTGTCTGTACCCCTGTCTGTACTCCTGTCTGTCCACCTGTCTGTATTCCTGTCTGTACCCCTGTCTGTACTCCTGTCTGTACTCCTGACTGTACTCCTGTCTGTACCCCTGTCTGTACTCCTGTCTGTACTCCTGACTGTACTCCTGTCTATATTCCTGTCTGTACTCCTGTCTGTACTCCTGTCTGTACTCCTGTCTGTACTCCTGTCTGTACTCCTGACTGTACTCCTGTCTGTACCCCTGTCTGTACTCCTGTCTGTACTCCTGACTGTACTCCTGTCTGTACCCCTGTCTGTACTCCTGACTGTACTCCTGTCTATATTCCTGTCTGTACTCCTGTCTGTACTCCTGTCTGTATTCCTGTCTGTACCCCTGTCTGTACTCCTGTCTGTATTCCTGTCTGTATTCCTGTCTGTACTCCTGTCTGTACTCCTGTCTGTATTCCTGTCTGTATTCCTGTCTGTACTCCTGTCTGTACTCCTGTCTGTACCCCTGTCTGTACTCCTGTCTGTATTCCTGTCTGTATTCCTGTCTGTACTCCTGTCTGTATTCCTGTCTGTACCCCTGTCTGTCCACCTGTCTGTATTCCTGTCTGTACTCCTGTCTGTACTCCTGTCTGTCCACCTGTCTGTATTCCTGTCTGTATTCCTGTCTGTCCACCTGTCTGTACTCCTGTCTGTCCATCTGTCTGTACTCCTGTCTGTATTCCTGTCTGTATTCCTGTCTGTCCACCTGTCTGTACTCCTCTCTGTCCATCTGTCTGTACTCCTGTCTGTACTCCTGTCTGTATTCCTGTCTGTACTCCTGACTGTACTCCTGACTGTACTCCTGTCTGTACCCCTGTCTGTACTCCTGTCTGTACTCCTGTCTGTACCCCTGTCTGTACTCCTGACTGTATTCCTGTCTATATTCCTGTCTGTACTCCTGTCTGTACTCCTGTCTGTATTCCTGTCTGTATTCCTGTCTGTACTCCTGTCTGTACTCCTGTCTGTATTCCTGTCTGTATTCCTGTCTGTACTCCTGTCTGTATTCCTGTCTGTATTCCTGTCTGTACCCCTGTCTGTACTCCTGTCTGTACTCCTGTCTGTATTCCTGTCTGTACTCCTGTCTGTATTCCTGTCTGTACCCCTGTCTGTACTCCTGTCTGTCCACCTGTCTGTATTCCTGTCTGTCCACCTGTCTGTACTCCTGTCTGTACTCCTGTCTGTCCACCTGTCTGTACTCCTGTCTGTACTCCTGTCTGTATTCCTGTCTGTATTCCTGTCTGTACTCCTGTCTGTATTCCTGTCTGTACTCCTGTCTGTACTCCTGTCTGTACCCCTGTCTGTATTCCTGTCTGTATTCCTGTCTGTACTCCTGTCTGTACTCCTGTCTGTACCCCTGTCTGTACTCCTGTCTGTATTCCTGTCTGTACCCCTGTCTGTATTCCTGTCTGTATTCCTGTCTGTACTCCTGTCTGTACTCCTGTCTGTACCCCTGTCTGTACTCCTGTCTGTATTCCTGTCTGTATTCCTGTCTGTACTCCTGTCTGTATTCCTGTCTGTATTCCTGTCTGTACTCCTGTCTGTATTCCTGTCTGTACCCCTGTCTGTCCACCTGTCTGTATTCCTGTCTGTACTCCTGTCTGTACTCCTGTCTGTCCACCTGTCTGTATTCCTGTCTGTATTCCTGTCTGTCCACCTGTCTGTACTCCTGTCTGTCCATCTGTCTGTACTCCTGTCTGTATTCCTGTCTGTATTCCTGTCTGTCCACCTGTCTGTACTCCTCTCTGTCCATCTGTCTGTACTCCTGTCTGTACTCCTGTCTGTACTCCTGTCTGTATTCCTGTCTGTACTCCTGACTGTACTCCTGACTGTACTCCTGTCTGTACCCCTGTCTGTACTCCTGTCTGTACCCCTGTCTGTACTCCTGACTGTATTCCTGTCTATATTCCTGTCTGTACTCCTGTCTGTACTCCTGTCTGTATTCCTGTCTGTACCCCTGTCTGTACTCCTGTCTGTATTCCTGTCTGTACTCCTGTCTGTACTCCTGTCTGTATTCCTGTCTGTATTCCTGTCTGTACCCCTGTCTGTACTCCTGTCTGTACTCCTGTCTGTATTCCTGTCTGTACTCCTGTCTGTATTCCTGTCTGTACCCCTGTCTGTACTCCTGTCTGTCCACCTGTCTGTATTCCTGTCTGTCCACCTGTCTGTACTCCTGTCTGTACTCCTGTCTGTCCACCTGTCTGTACTCCTGTCTGTATTCCTGTCTGTATTCCTGTCTGTACTCCTGTCTGTATTCCTGTCTGTACTCCTGTCTGTACTCCTGTCTGTATTCCTGTCTGTATTCCTGTCTGTACTCCTGTCTGTACCCCTGTCTGTACTCCTGTCTGTATTCCTGTCTGTACTCCTGACTGTACTCCTGTCTGTATTCCTGTCTGTACTCCTGTCTGTACTCCTGTCTGTATTCCTGTCTGTACTCCTGTCTGTCCACCTGTCTGTATTCCTGTCTGTACCCCTGTCTGTACTCCTGTCTGTACTCCTGTCTGTATTCCTGTCTGTACTCCTGTCTGTATTCCTGTCTGTACCCCTGTCTGTATTCCTGTCTGTACTCCTGACTGTATTCCTGTCTATATTCCTGTCTGTACTGCTGTCTGTACTCCTGTCTGTACTCCTGTCTGTATTCCTGTCTGTACTCCTGACTGTATTCCTGTCTGTATTCCTGTCTGTACCCCTGTCTGTACTCCTGTCTGTCCACCTGTCTGTATTCCTGTCTGTCCACCTGTCTGTACTCCTGTCTGTACTCCTGTCTGTATTCCTGTTTGTACTCCTGTCTGTATTCCTGTCTGTATTCCTGTCTGTACGCCTGTCTGTCCACCTGTCTGTATTCCTGTCTCTATTCCTGTCTGTCCACCTGTCTGTACTCCTGTCTGTCCACCTGTCTGTACTCCTGTCTGTACTCTTGTCTGTATTCCTGTCTCTATTCCTGTCTGTATTCCTGTCTGTACTCCTGTCTGTATTCCTGTCTGTATTCCTGTCTGTACTCCTGTCTGTACTCCTGTCTGTCCACCTGTCTGTACTCCTGTCTGTCCACCTGTCTTACTCCTGTCTGTACTCCTGTCTGTACTCCTGTCTGTCCACCTGTCTGTCCACCTGTCTGTACTCCTGTCTGTACTCCTGTCTGTATTCCTGTCTGTCCACCTGTCTGTACTCCTGTCTGTATTCCTGTCTGTATTCCTGTCTTACTCCTGTCTGTCCACCTGTCTGTACTCCTGTCTGTCCACCTGTCTGTCCACCTGTCTGTACTCCTGTCTGTACTCCTATCTGTCCACCTGTCTGTACTCCTGTCTGTCCACCTGTCTGTCCACCTGTCTGTACTCCTGTCTGTACTCCTATCTGTCCACCTGTCTGTACTCCTGTCTGTCCACCTGTCTGTATTCCTGTCTTACTCCTGTCTGTCCACCTGTCTGTACTCCTGTCTGTCCACCTGTCTGTCCACCTGTCTGTACTCCTGTCTGTACTCCTATCTGTCCACCTGTCTGTACTCCTGTCTGTAATCTTGTCTGTACTTGGCCGAGTGGTGAAGGTGATGAACTGCTAATCCATTGTGCTCTACACATGTGGGTTTGAATCCCATCCTCATCGGAGGAGCCTTTACTTTAGTCCAATCAGAATCAGCTTTGTTAAGCAGAGCCTGGGTTAGGGTTACACACAGCTTGACTTCATGACTTCTATAAAATACAGAATGAACTAGATCCTGTGTTGGCTGATTCAGGACTGGAACTCTCTGAAGTTTTATGAATGAATGAATGAACCTTGAATAATCACAAGTAATAAAAGTACTTCATCAGAAAGTCAGGACTTCTTCTCTTACACTCAAGTATTTCTACTTTTACCTCTTCTGCGGTACTTTTTGCAGTTTGTAAAAAGTACTGGTTTGGGGAGAACGTGGGCATCGACCCCACTACCTCTCGCATGCTCGGCGAGAGCTCTACCATCGGAAGCTAACTCCCCTCTGAAAAGGTCCCTTCAGGTTTGTCCTCTAACCTGGACGAACTGGACTCCTCAGGTTCAGCAGGTGTGACTCGGTCCATTTAATGGGTGCAGAGCAGATCAGCACTCCATCACCTTAAAACCAGCTTCCTCTGTCCAACAATACAGCAGAGACAAAGAGGAAACTAAAGAGCTCTACCATCTGAGTCTGTGAGCCAGTAACTGTGTTCAGGGTTTTAGATGAGGACAGGACAAACAGGACGTTCTCCTGCTGAGAGTTTGTGGCTCCTCTCCATCTGCATCATGTGAAAATGAGCTGAGCAGACCTTCGTCACCGAACGAAGCACAAACACTTCCTCTTACCACTGTCTTCTTTTGTCTCATTAATGACAGTAACGTGGTTTCACAGCCTCCAGGTTTCCTCCTCCACCTCCTGTTCTCCTGTCCTGCTTCCTCCTGCTCCTCCATCTCTGGACCCGACAGCAGGACAAACAGGGGACAGACAAGATAAAGCAAACATTGTTTAAGAGTCAAACTCAGGACTCAGGATGCAGTACTGGTGTATTTTACTCACATATACTGTAAGCTCATACTGGTACACAATCCCTACAGTATTATGTCCAATAATTAGTCGAGCTTTAAGACACCTCATTTCTCCAACCAGTTTGAAAATAAATTATTCGTGTTAAAATGCTTTTTAGCAGGTGTAAGGTATGTTGTAATGTGTTATTTTGCATTATATTTTATGTTTTTTATATTTTACTTGATGACATGTTTTTTTTATATTTTATTTGATGACATGTTTTTTTTATATTTTACTTGATGACATGTTTTTTATATTTTACTTGATGACATGTTTTTTTATATTTTACTTGATGACATGGTTTATATTTTATATGACATGTTTTTATATTTTATTTGATGACATGTTTTTATAGTTTACTTGATGACATGTTTTTATATTTTACTTGATGACATGTTTTTATATTTTACTTGATGACATGTTTTTATATTTTATGATGACATGTTTTTATATTTTACTTGATGACATGTTTTTTTATATTTTACTTGATGACATGTTTTTATATTTTACTTGATGACATGTTTTTATATTTTACTTGATGACATGTTTTATATTTACTTGATGACATGTTTTTATATTTTACTTGATGACATGTTTTTATATTTTACTTGATGACATGTTTTTATATTTTACTTGATGACATGTTTTATATTTTACTTGATGACATGTTTTTATATTTTATTTGATGACATGTTTTTATATTTTACTTGATGACATGTTTTTATATTTTATTTGATGACATGTTTTTATATTTTACTTGATGACATGTTTTTATATTTTACTTGATGACATGTTTTATATTTTACTTGATGACATGTTTTTATATTTTACTTGATGACATGTTTTTACTTGATGATTTATATTTTACTTGATGACATGTTTTTCTCTTTTATACGCTGTTATACTTGATGACATGTTTTTTTATATTTTATTTGATGACATGTTTTTATATTTTACTTGATGACATGTTTTTATATTTTACTTGATGACATTTTATATTTTATTTGATGACATGTTTTTATATTTTACTTGATGACATGTTTTTTATATTTTACTTGATGACATGTTTTTATATTTTACTTGATGACATGTTTTTATATTTTACTTGATGACATGTCATTTTTATATTTTACTTGATGACATGTTTTTATATTTTACTTGATGACATGTTTATATTTTACTTGATGACATGTTTTTATATTTTTTGATGACATGTTTTTATATTTTACTTGGTAATATGTTTTTATATTTTACTTGATGACATGTTTTTATATTTTACTTGATGACATGTTTTTATATTTTACTTGATGACATGTTTTTATATTTTACTTGATGACATGTTTTTTTATATTTTACTTGATGACATGTTTTATATTTTACTTGATGACATGTTTTTATATTTTATTGTGATATGTTTTTTATATTTTACTTGATGACATGTTTTTATATTTTTATTAGATGACATGTTTTTATATTTACTTGATGACATGTTTTTATATTTTACTTGATGGCATGTTTTTATATTTTACTTGATGACATGTTTTTATGTTTTATTTATATTTTACTTGATGACATGTTTTTATATTTTACTTGATGACATGTTTTTATATTACTTTGATGACTATGTTTTATATTTTTGTTGACATTTTTATAATTTGCATGTATTTTTATATTTACTTGATGACATGTTTTTATATTTTACTTGATGACATGTTTTTATATTTTATGACATGTTTTTTATATTTTACTTGATGACATGTTTTTATATTTTACATGTTTTTTTATATTTTACTTGATGACATGTTTTTATATTTTACTTGATGACATGTTTTTATATTTTATATTTGTTTTTTACTTGATGACATGTTTTATATTTTATTTTTATGTTTTTATATTTTATCTTGATGACATGTATCTTTTTATATTTTATGACATGTTTTTATATTTTATGATGACATGTTTTTATATTTATTTTTTATATTTTACTTGATGACATGTTTTTATATATTTACTTGATGACATGTTTTATATTTTATGATGACATGTTTTTATATTTTACTTGATGTATTTTATATTTTATGACATGTGTTTATATTTTACTTGATGACATGTTTTTATATTTTATTTGATGACATGTTTTTATATTTTATTTACATGTTTTTATTTGATGACATGTTTTTATATTTTACTTGATGACATGTTTTTATATTTTATTTTGTCTTATGTTTATATTTTACTTGATGACATGTTTTATATTTATTTGATGACATGTTTTATATACACTTGATGACATGTTTTTATATTTACTTGATGACATGTTTTTATATTTATGATGACATGTTTTTATATTTTACTGACATGTTTTATAACTTGATGACATGTTTATGTATTTATATTTACTTGATGACATGTTTTTATATTTTACTTGATGACATGTTTTTATATTTTACTTGATGACATGTTTTTATATTTTACTTGATGACATGTTTTTATATTTTACTTGATGACATGTTTTTATATTTTACTTGATGACATGTTTTTATATTTTACTTGATGACATGTTTTTATATTTTACTTGATGACATGTTTTTATATTTTACTTGATGACATGTTTTTATATTTTACTTGATGACATGTTTTTATATTTTACTTGATGACATGTTTTTATATTTTACTTGATGACATGTTTTTATATTTTACTTGATGACATGTTTTTATATTTTACTTGATGACATGTTTTTATATTTTACTTGATGACATGTTTTTATATTTTACTTGATGACATGTTTTTATATTTTACTTGATGACATGTTTTTATATTTTACTTGATGACATGTTTTTATATTTTACTTGATGACATGTTTTTATATTTACTTGATGACATGTTTTTATATTTTACTTGATGACATGTTTTTATATTTTACTTGATGACATGTTTTTATATTTTACTTGATGACATGTTTTTATATTTTACTTGATGACATGTTTTTATATTTTACTTGATGACATGTTTTTATATTTTACTTGATGACATGTTTTATATTTTACTTGATGACATGTTTTTATATTTTACTTGATGACATGTTTTTATATTTTACTTGATGACATGTTTTTATATTTTACTTGATGACATGTTTTTATATTTTACTTGATGACATGTTTTTATATTTTACTTGATGACATGTTTTTATATTTTACTTGATGACATGTTTTATTATATTTTACTTGATGACATGTTTTTATATTTTATTTGATGACATGTTTTATATTTTATTTGATGACATGTTTTTATATTTTACTTGATGACATGTTTTTATATTTTATTTGATGACATGTTTTTATATTTTACTTGATGACATGTTTTTATATTTTACTTGATGACATGTTTTTATATTTTACTTGATGACATGTTTTTATATTTTACTTGATGACATGTTTTATATTTTACTTGATGACATGTTTTTATATTTTACTTGATGACATGTTTTTATATTTTATTTGATGACATGTTTTTATATTTACTTGATGACATGTTTTTATATTTTACTTGATGACATGTTTTTATATTTTACTTGATGACATGTTTTTTTATATATTTTACTTGATGACATGTTTTTTTATATTTTATTTGATGACATGTTTTTTTTATATTTTACTTGATGACATGTTTTTTATATTTTACTTGATGACATGTTTTTTATATTTTACTTGATGACATGTTTTTTTTATATTTTACTTGATGACATGTTTTTTTTTATATTTTACTTGATGACATGTTTTTATATTTTACTTGATGACATGTTTTTATATTTTATTTACTTGATGACATGTTTTTATATTTTACTTGATGACATGTTTTTATATTTACTTGATGACATGTTTTATTTTTTACTTGATTACATGTTTTTTATATTTTATTTGATGACATGTTTTTTTTTATATTTTACTTGATGACATGTTTTTTATATTTTACTTGATGACATGTTTTTATATTTTACTTGATGACATGTTTTTATATTTTACTTGATGACATGTTTTTATATTTTACTTGATGACATGTTTTTATATTTTACTTGATGACATGTTTTTATATTTTACTTGATGACATGTTTTTATATTTTACTTGATGACATGTTTTTATATTTTACTTGATGACATGTTTTTATATATTTACTTGATGACATGTTTTTATATTTTACTTGATGACATGTTTTTATATTTTACTTGATGACATGTTTTTATATTTTACTTGATGACATGTTTTTATATTTTACTTGATGACATGTTTTTATATTTTATTTGATGACATGTTTTTATATTTTACTTGATGACATGTTTTTATATTTTACTTGATGACATGTTTTATATTTTATTTGATGACATGTTTTTATATTTTACTTGATGACATGTTTTTATATTTTACTTGATGACATGTTTTTATATTTTTTGATGACATGTTTTTATATTTTACTTGATGACATGTTTTTATATTTTACTTGATGACATGTTTTATATTTTACTTGATGACATGTTTTTATATTTACTTGATGACATGTTTTTATATTTTACTTGATGACATGTTTTTATATTTTACTTGATGACATGTTTTTATATTTTACTTGATGACATGTTTTTATATTTTACTTGATGACATGTTTTTATATTTTACTTGATGACATGTTTTTATATTTTACTTGATGACATGTTTTTATATTTTACTTGATGACATGTTTTTATATTTTACTTGATGACATGTTTTTATATTTTACTTGATGACATGTTTTATGTTTTACTTGATGACATGTTTTTATATTTTACTTGATGACATGTTTTTATATTTTACTTGATGACATGTTTTTATATTTTACTTGATGACATGTTTTTATATTTTACTTGATGACATGTTTTTATATTTTATACTTGATGACATGTTTTTATATTTTACTTGATGACATGTTTTTATATTTTACTTGATGACATGTTTTTATATTTTACTTGATGACATGTTTTTATATTTTACTTGATGACATGTTTTTATATTTTACTTGATGACATGTTTTTATATTTTACTTGATGACATGTTTTTATATTTTACTTGATGACATGTTTTGATGACATGTTTTTATATTTTACTTGATGACATGTTTTTATATTTTACTTGATGACATGTTTTTATATTTTACTTGATGACATGTTTTTATATTTTACTTGATGACATGTTTTTATATTTTACTTGATGACATGTTTTTATATTTTATTTGATGACATGTTTTTATATTTTACTTGATGACATGTTTTTATATTTTACTTGATGACATGTTTTTATATTTTATTTGATGACATGTTTTTATATTTTACTTGATGACATGTTTTTATATTTTACTTGATGACATGTTTTTATATTTTACTTGATGACATGTTTTTATATTTTACTTGATGACATGTTTTTATATTTTACTTGATGACATGTTTTTATATTTTACTTGATGACATGTTTTTATATTTTATTTGATGACATGTTTTTTATATTTTACTTGATGACATGTTTTTATATTTTACTTGATGACATGTTTTTATATTTTACTTGATGACATGTTTTTATATTTTACTTGATGACATGTTTTTATATTTTATGATGACATGTTTTTATATTTTACTTGATGACATGTTTTTATATTTTATTTGATGACATGTTTTTATATTTTACTTGATGACATGTTTTTATATTTTACTTGATGACATGTTTTTATATTTTATTTGATGACATGTTTTTATATTTTACTTGATGACATGTTTTTATATTTTACTTGATGACATGTTTTTATATTTTACTTGATGACATGTTTTTATATTTTACTTGATGACATGTTTTTATATTTTACTTGATGACATGTTTTTATATTTTACTTGATGACATGTTTTTATATTTTACTTGATGACATGTTTTTATATTTTACTTGATGACATGTTTTTATATTTTACTTGATGACATGTTTTTATATTTTATTTGATGACATGTTTTTATATTTTACTTGATGACATGTTTTTATATTTTACTTGATGACATGTTTTTATATTTTACTTGATGACATGTTTTTATATTTTACTTGATGACATGTTTTTATATTTTATTTGATGACATGTTTTTATATTTTACTTGATGACATGTTTTTATATTTTACTTGATGACATGTTTTTATATTTTACTTGATGACATGACATGTTTTTATATTTTACTTGATGACATGTTTTTATATTTTACTTGATGACATGTTTTTATATTTTACTTGATGACATGTTTTTATATTTTATTTGATTTGATGACATGTTTTTATATTTTACTTGATGACATGTTTTTATATTTTACTTGATGACATGTTTTTTTTATATTTTACTTGATGACATGTTTTTTTATATTTTACTTGATGACATGTTTTTTTATATTTTATTCGATGACATGTTTTTTTTATATTTTATTTGATGACATGTTTTTTTTATATTTTACTTGATGACATGTTTTTTTTTATATTTAATTTGTGTACCCACCATGGAACTTCTTGTCTTCTTGTACATCTCACCACTGAAGAAAAATTGTTTTATCTCAACTGTTTTTTATCTGAGAAATAAAAAAACAATTAAATAAAAACTAATCAACTGTGAGACCATGCAGGTTAACATCTGCACCCAAAAATACCAGTTCACTATAAACTATAATAAACTATATCTTACTGAATTAAAATAATAAGCAAGCATGCAATACCACATAACTACAAGTAAATAGAAGTATAATCATGTACTTTTAATTTTATTTTTATTTATGTTTGTCTATTAAACTTTCATGCCAATAAATTGCGTGAATAAATGTCAACAAAAGTTAAGTGGTCGTAAGCGCAGTTTTATGTTAAATTATTCATTAATTTGTGACACAGTTTATTTATTCATATGATCATCATCCAGACTGAACTTGTTCTTCTTTATTTAGACTTCTATTGATTATTGTTTGTTGTTATTTTTCTTGTTGCTCTGTCCTTTTGCTGCTCTAATGATGTAAATTTCCCCACTGTGAGCCTAATTAAGGATTATCTTATCTTGTTTTACTTAATCTTGTCTTTATCTTAAGACTTCTTCATCAGGTCACATAAAACTGCCTCACACGCAAACAGTTAGCCGCTAACGTAGCTAATTAGCTAGTATTAGTAATATCCTAGTACTTAGAGGACATAGTACTAGTCTTTACCCAAGAGGACCTGGCTGCAGACCTCCACTGTCAGGACGGGAAATGTAGGGAATACATTTCAAAATAAAATCGTTGAATCGTTTTCCTCAAAAATGCATTAATAGGTAAACAATATGACATAATCTATCAATCCCTTGTCTATATTGTTTTTATTTGTATTTTTAACGTCCTTTTATGTTGCACATGAGCCCCAACGTGAACATTTTGATTTATTCTGTCCAAATCTAGGACAAAAAAACATTCATAACCTCTGTTAATCATCTGTGTGACATTCACAATAAGCTAAATTATTTCTGTGGTCCATTATTTCTTTGCAGAAGGTCCACATGTCCTCCTCAGTGGTGTAAAATAAGAATTTGAAGGGCTCCAGGATTTCTTCCTTTTCATGCACATGAACAAAAAGCACATAAAATGTGTCATGTGTTAGGGTTACATGTACAGTACAAATCTCCCTTCCTGCTCCACTGCTTTCAGTGGTAGGCGGGACTTTGCTTCCACCTGCCAGGGCACACCTGAACTGATTTAAAGGCCTGAAGCATACCTAATCTGCCTTTCTGCAGCATGCTGGTGTGCTGCCTCTCATCTGCACCTGACTGTGAACATGATGCATTATTTGAGTAAGTTATTGCTTAAGTTGGACAGTTTTCCACAGTTACCCTGACCCTGTTTTTTATGATAAATCTGTATTTTAATTTAATTTGGTTGATCCTTATTGAAGAGAGTATTTGTTTTCTTGATGTTTTGTTTGTATGTTTTATATTCTTCGCCCTGAAATCATCAGTTATCATCAGTCAGTCACAGAGGAACGAATAAATGGTTGAACGGCTCTCATCTCTGGTCCTCATACTTTAACAGGTGTGCCAAAGCAGAAACACCTGATGAACTTTGCCTAAACCACACAAGACAACATTTTTTTTTTTTTTTTTATAGTACATGAACTTTGATTTAAATGCATGTATACAGCAGGCTGTATACTGTGTCTGCTCACAGATAAAATGACTACCTGCACCAGGTGGTGTAAATGAGGTGGATAAAACAAGACACTTGAGTAATTTATTACATCATGTTAGAAGCAAAATAAAGTCAAGCATCAAAAATAACAGTAGTTACTGTTTGTTTTGTTTCTGTACTGTAGTGTACAACAGGTGGGAAAATAAAAAGGTAACAGGTGACATCACTGATGAGCTAGTGGACATCATGGTGTTAGCATCGTGTTGTTAGCTTAGCTGTGTCACTGTTATGTTTGTGAGTTCAGAAAGACACACCTTTGTGACCATGTCCACCTGATTTAAGGAGAGTTTACAAAAGTGTTTTATGACCCTTAAATACAAACAGTTTCTTTACGTTTTGCACTAAAAAAGTTCAGAATCCTCAGGTGTTTATGCTAACCGCTAATAAGTTAACTAGTCATCTAACCGACATGTAACATTGGGTAATTTGCATCATTATTGACTTCTATAACGCTACAGGTTTTTTTTTTTTCAGTATTTTTATTGGGAGGCAAAACAGGCAACAAAGGGAGAGGAAATAGGACAAGACAACTTAGAAAAATTAAACAGGAGATGATATCTGCATCATAAATAATAACGCTACAGTTTTAATGAAAAGCAGCTACTCAGGTACATGCTCACTCACCGGTCTCTCCTGATCGAAAAGGTGAAAATGTCCTCCCCACCCAAACAAAACGTCCTCACTTCCTGTCCTGACAGTGGACAGACAGGTGTCTCTCAGTCTGTAAGGCTGAAATGTCCACAGGAAGTAAAACACACGACCGGTGACAGGTGTCATGTTAAGCTAAAGTTAATAATTAGCTTAGCTTTAGCCTGGTCAGTGTTTGGTCACCATGGAAACCCACAGGAAATAACGGTAACTTAACGCACCCGTCAGACCGGCTCTTCTACGGTGACGGTTAGTGCCGAATGTGATTACCGGTATTGCTGCTAGCGTTAGCCAGGTAGCTTCAGGTAAGACCCTCGGTCTCCATGGAAACAGCCCGCTAACACAGACGGACTCAGTGTAACGGAAGTTTACAAAAAGAAGCTGAAGCTCGTTTGGTCGATTTAAGAAAGTGTTTGTTTCACAGCTGAAACGACGTCTCCCATAAAATCCTCAGGTGTTCACTGAGCACGAGCTGCAGGTGGCTGCTGCCTTCAGGGTCTCCTCAGAAACTCGGATTCTTCACTGTCAAAGCTACTTCTGATTTGAAATAACACTTATGCCAAGAGGGCAGGAGGTGAAGTAAAGAAGTAGATTTACACAAATACAATTTTAACATACTTTTGTGTGACATGAAGAATGAAATGCTTCTTCCTGTCCGTCTTAAGCAGAAAAAACTCTGTTCTGATTTTAAAGAGCAACAGTATTCATAGTGATGTTTCTCACAGCAAAGGGAGCACAAATGTGCCCTATGTTTATTCAGATCCTTTACTGCAGTATAAGTACTAATACCACAGGGTAAGAATGCTCTGTAAGTGTAAAAGTCCATCCATCCATCTTCTCCCTCTTATCCTCTCATAGGGTCAGGGGGGCTGGAGTCTATCCCAGCTGTCTTAGGGTGAAAGACAGGGTACACCCTGGACAAGTGTCCAGTTCATCACAGGACACATAGAGACAGACAAACACTCACACTCACATTCACACCTACGGTCAATTTAAATTAACCAGTTAACCTAATCCCCATGCATGTTTTTGGATGGTGGGAGGAAGCCGGAGTACCAGAGAGAACCCACACAGACATGAGGAGAACATGCAAACTCCACACAGAAAGACCGCCTTACTGTAAAATTCCCCTTATGGAAATGTACGTAAAGTATCTAAAATAAAAGTACTCATCAAACAGAGTTTTAAGGGTTTTTCCACTAAATATGATGTATTAGCACATTGTTGCATTGTAATTAAATCACTTTGTTCCTATAGCAACATATCCTACTACAGATCTTTTCCACTGTAAACGATGATATAAACAGGCTGATCCAGTTATTTATTAATCACATGCTTTTAATCCAAAAACATTTAACTTGTGAGTTAATGAAAGGTGAACTCCTCTTCAGAGGCTCAGAAAAGGTGCAGTTATGATGAGGGGCAGCTGGCTAACTGCAGGTCCAGAGCAAAGTCCTCCAGGTGGGAAATGTAGTCCAAACATTCAGGAGAACTACAATCTGTCGGCCACAGCTCCACCAGGGCTTCTGAGTCCAGAGGAAGACGATACCTTCAAAATAAAACACAGCCAGAGGAAGAAGGACAGGTGAGAGCGGTGAGGAAGAGGATTTTTTCTTTTAATCTTTAAAAAACTTTACTTACACAATTTTGATCACAGCACTAGGCAGACAGAACCTTCAGGTGTCCCTGCTCTTTAAAAGCCTCCTGCTGTACCAAACTGCCTCAGTCTGACCTTCACAAGGTCACAGCATCATGTGTCTGCATGCCCATCCTGCAGTTTGTCCCTACAGCCAGGTACATCTTAGCCATCTTAACTTCTCCAGTTAAGAAGATGTAGGAGTTCTTTACTTTCTTTACCTTCTGCTGCTTCTTGTAGGAGACTCCACAGATTAAAACAGGGGCAGAGAAAACTACCAAATAAGTTAAAATATAAGTAAAAAGATTAAAAAGCTCCATCTGTCTCCTGCACTGTGGAGATCACTCCATGTGGGAGCGTCCACTGGAGAACACCAGAGACTCATCCAGTCTGCTGGTCCTCCCTGAGGATCCTCCACTGTTCTGTGAATATAGCCTTCAATCAGTTTCTGTCTGCTCTGTGCAGACAGAGGACCACTGAGCTACATGAACCCTGGACTCAGGTGGACCTCAGGGAAAGAGGGTGTGCTGCCCGGCTCAGCGTCTCCTCTGCTGGACCGGACCAGGAGGATCCTCTCCAGGTCTCTCTGCACCAGTAGCTGCACAGCGCCCCCATCAGTCCATGCACAGAGTCTGTCTGCCTGTCCACCACAGCCGCCATCTTCCTCTTACTGCATTGAGTTAGAGGAACTACAGCTTCCTGCTCCATCATCTCCACAACTTCACCTTCCTGAAGGGAGGGGGGAGAGAGGGAGAGGGGGAGGGAGAGAGAGGGAGGAGGAGGAGGAGGAGGGAGAGGGAGGGAGAGAGAGAGAGAGAGAGGAGGGAGAGGGAGGAAGAGGGAGGGAGAGGGAGGAGAGGGAGGAGGGAGGAGGAGGGAGGAGGAGGAGGGAGGGAGGGGGGATGGGGGGAGGGAGAGAGAGGGAGGAGGAGGAGGGAGGGAGGGAGAGAGAGAGAGAGAGGGAGGAGGAGGGAGGGAGGGAGAGAGAGAGAGAGAGGGAGGAGGAGGGAGGAAGAGGGAGGGAGAGAGAGAGGGAGAGGGAGGGAGGAAGAGGGAGGGAGAGAGAGAGAGGGAGAGGGAGGGAGGAAGAGGGAGGCAGAGGGAGGGAGAGAGAGTGAGGGGGAGGGAGAGAGAGGGAAGAGGAGGAGGGAGGGAGGGAGGGGGGGAGAGAGGGGGGGAGGGAGAGAGAGGGAGGAGGAGGGAGAGGGAGGGAGGAGAGAGAGACGAGGGAGAGGGAGGGAGGGAGAGAGAGAGAGAAAGAGAGGGAGGGAGGGAGAGAGAGAGAGAGGAGGGAGAGAGAGGGAGAGAGAGAAAGAGAGAGAGGGAGGAGGAGGGAGGGAGAGAGGAGGAGGTTTGGTTTTCAAAATCCCTTTATTGTTCCACAGGGAACACCCTCACCATTCAGCTTCTCGCGCTATGTTGAAAAACAGACACAACAAAACAGACAAAACAAAACAACCTCAGCTCAGAGGTTCTCCCTTCAGAAATTTAAAATCAACCCTCCATCCTCCCCCACAGAGCACAGAACCCCCCCAACAGTCCACCTGTGGCTGAAAGCCTGCACAGTGTCCATCAATTGATGGTAGGTGTGCTCTACCCTCAGTCTGGTCTTTAAAAGTCCCAGCAGAACCGGTACCACCTCCACACTGCCGGTCCCCTGTGCCTGGTTTCTGCGAGTCAACCAGATGGCCAACTTGGCAGACCCAGACAAGAAGTTTATCAATGTATGTACAGTTTTCTTTTTGACAGTGTACTTTGGGCCAAATATAAACAACTGAAGAAAACCCCTCCCAAGCCCTGGAACCATCCTTTAAGGAGGTCAAATAATGCAGTCAGTCTGGGACACAATACAAACAAATGCTCCAGGGTTTCTACCTGGGCACAGAACCCACACCCCTCCCCCAGCTCCGGATCAAGGTGTGCCTTGTACCTGTTTGTGGCTATTGCACCATGTACAACCCTCCACTGGAGGTCTGCTGTCCTCTTCTCAATGGGCAGCTTGTACAGGGACCGCCAGCTGCCTTTCGGGGAAGAACCTGGACCAATGAACTCAGTCCACCTCGACTCTCTCATATTCTCTAATGTCCTCAGGTTCAAAACCTTGACACAGGTCCGATAGAGCTCCTTTTTTCCTGCAGTCTGAAACTTGTCCAGGTGTGGTGTGGTGAAGGACAGCAGCTGGCCTCCTCCCTCCTGCCACCCACCCACAGCTGGTGTGATTACCAGAGAGGAAGCTGTACTCAGCCTCCCCACTCCACTGCTCACACAGAGTCTGATCCTCAACGAAGGATCTGAGGTGTTCTTGACAGGGCAGCACGGACCTCCTGCACCACCCTGTTAATCAGTCTGATGGAGGTGATGCTGCTAGTGTCTCTCAGGGCATCCACAGATGTTGCTGTCATCCTCATCAAGTGGCCCAGCTTGGTGCAGCCTGACTTCTCTGAGTTTGGCTCTCAGGCTGGCAGACTGCAGCGTTTGAGTCTTTAAAAAGTTGTTAAAAAACAAGGTTCCTCAAACAGCCACATGCCTGGTGTCTTCTCAGTGGTCCTGGTGCTGTTTAAAACCTGCCAAGCCTGCAGGACAGAGCTATAAAAAGGTGTCAGCCCAGAAAGGTCCATGTCCTCAGACTGCAGGAGGAACAGCTGCTTATCATATTCCAAACGTCCAGCTCTCCTCAGCAGCATTCCAGCTGTGCTGAGCCAGGTTGGGCCACAGCTGTAAAGCAGTCTTTGAGCAGTCCGGAGTCTGAAGGAGGCGATTTTGGACTGAATATCCACCAGTCCCTGTCCCCCTTCATCCACAGGCAGGTAAAGTCCTGCTGCCCGGATCCAGTGCCGTCCAGACCAGTAGAAATCCAAGATGGCTCTCTGAATATCCTCCACCAGACCTCTAGGTGGCGTTAGAGCGAAAAGTTTGTGCCAGAGAGTCGAGGCGTTATTGGAGACCAGGACTCCATTTAGATAACCGGGCACACACTTTCTCCTTCACCCCCTCCCAGTTCTTCTTCTGGAAGCCCTCCGACCCCAGAAACACCCCCAGGACCTTCAGCCCCTCCCTGCCCCATTCCAACCCCCCTGGCAGACTGGGCACTGCCTGATCCCTCCACTGCCCCACCAACAAACCCTCACTCTTAGCCCAGTTCACCCGTGCAGAAGAAGCCCTCTCATACAGTGACAGGGTGTCCTGCAGACATTGAACGTCCCCCTGACTGGAGATAAAAACGTTAATATCATCTGCATAAGCAGAGACAGTAGGAGGACGTTCAAGGCCACAGGACCCGGCAGTGAAATGCCGCTGAGTCGACCCCTCAGCCTGCACAGCAAGGGCTCTATGGCCAGGCTGTACAGCTGCCCGAGATAGGGCAGCCCTGCCTGATCCCTCGCTGTACAGGAATCGGCCGACTCAGCCCTGCCCCCATCTTCACCAAACACTGTGCGCCACTATACAATAAACGAACCCAAGACAAAAACCCATCACCAATACCAAAACCTCTAAGTGCAGAAAACAAATAGGAGTGATCCACCCTGTCAAAAGCTTTCTCCTGGTCCAGAGAGACAATACCAATTTTCACACTCTCAGACCTACACACATCAATAACATCTCTCATCAAGAAGATGTTGTCCATAATGGTCCTGTCAGGGACACAATAAGTCTGGTCTGAATGAATGATCAGTTCCAGTATGTCCTTCAGCCTATTAGATAGGGCTCTGGAAAGGATCTTATAATCCGCACAGAGGAGGGAGACAGGCCTCCAGTTCTTGAGCAGAGCCAGATCTCCTTTTTTGGGCAGCAGCGAAAGCACTGCCCTTTGACAGGAGACAGGAAGTGCTCCAGTTTTAAAACAGTCCATAAAAACACCGTGAAGGTCAGGTCCAAGGGTGTTCCAGAACCGTTTGAAAAAGTCCACAGGAAGCCCATCGATCCCAGGGGCCCGTCCTGCTGCCATCTGGTGGACAGCTGCCGTCAGCTCCTCCAGCGTCAGCTCCTCATCCAGAGCCCCTTTCTCCTCCTGGCTCAGCTGAGGAAGCCCCTCCAGGAGCTCCTGGCGACCCTCCATGCTGCATGGCTCCGCCTTGAAGAGCCCAGCGTAGAACTCCACAGCATGGTTCCTCATCTCGCCCGGGTTGGTGGTCACTTTGCCTCCAGAGAGCTGAAGACAGGTCATCTGCTTCCTCTGGGCCGTCGTCCTCTCCAAGTTGAAAAAGAAGGAGCTGGGGGCGTCCATGTCCTTCAGCTGGAGGAAACGAGACCTGACCAAAGCTCCCTTCACTCTCTCCTGCAGGAAGGAGCTCAGCTCCAGCCTCTTCTCCTGCAGCTGGTGACTCCTAACAGGATCTGGGTGCCCATGTAACTCCTCCTCAGTGTCCCTGATTCTAGCCTCTAGCTCGTGTATTGCAGTTTTGACTCTAGCTGTGGAGTGGGAAGTGTACTGCTGGCAGAAGCAACGGATCTGCACCTTCCCCATCTCCCACCACAGCTTTAAAGAATTAAAATCAGTTTTTCTGGCCCTCCACTGCTGCCAGAAGGCCTCAAAGTACTGGCAGAAAATTCTGTCCTGCAGGAGTCTGTTGTTAAAAAGCCAGTATGACTTGACCCTTTCACCCGGTGTGATGACTAACTCTATCGTGACAAAATGGTGATCAGTGAAACCTACTGGATAAATGGTGCTCTGTGTTAATCTAGTGCTGAGTGTTTTTGAAATATAAATCCTGTCTAACCTCGCTGCACTGACCCAGTTGTTAGTGACCCTCACCCAAGTGTACTGTCTAGTGTGTGGATGTTTAACCCTCCAGGTGTCTAAAAGGTCCAGGTGTGTGATGACTCTGTTCAAGGCCTGAGCTGACTGTGGATGGGGTTCCCCACTTGTCCGGTCCACAGTGAAGTCCAGTGTGCAGTTAAAATCTCCTCCAATAATTAGCTGGTCCTGCTGGAAGGTGTAGAGTTCCTTTTGTAGCAGGGTGAAAAAGACTACTCTTTCTGCTCCTTGGTTTGGGGCATAAATGTTCACAAAGCAGAACACAGAGTCTTGAATTTGTGCTTTGACGATCAGCAGCCGGCCCTTCACCACCTCAGTGGAGGATAAAACCGTCACCTGAGCAGCAGCTCTGAACAGCACAGCTACTCCTGCACTGACGTTAGTGCCATGGCTGAGGACACAGGACCCCTGCCACCATAAGCCCCAGTCCACCTCATCAGATGGGAGGGTGTGTGTCTCCTGCAGGAACACCACATCCACCTGCTTCTGAGCAGCGACCTCAGAGATCAGAGCCCTTTTTTGTCGATCTCTGCCACCATTAATATTTAGGGACCCCACTTTTAGACTCCTCATGAAAAGGTTAGAGAGGAGAAACAGAACAGAAACAAGAAAAGAACAGTAAAGAGGGGAAAACACTGTACTAGACATGATCAGTTAATCTTCTTGACCTTTTAACATTTTTTCTCATCGCCTCCTTCCTCAGAACAGTAATGTGCTTTTTAAGTCTGAATCGTTTCCTCTCATCTAACAAGTCAAACCCAACCAGCTTTTTCAGAGCATTCACTGATCTGATGAATTTATCAGTGTCTTCAAAATAATCAGTGACTTTAACAGACTTTTTATAAGTCTCATCCAGGAAGTTGTTAATTTCCTCCAGAGGATACAGATCAGTAGTTCTGCTGCAGCTTTCACCCACAGATACACTATCTGACTCTGAGTCAAACTCCATGTCGTCCTCACAGCAGGACACCTGACTGTTAGACACAGTCTGTCCCTCTGTCTGACTGGTGGACACAGCAGCAGCAGAGGAAGCTGCAGACAGTGGAAGTTCAGTCTGACAGTTATTTTTCTCAGCAGCTTCAGTCTGCTGCTCCACAGTCTGGCACCGCCCCTCCCCACCTTTCTCACCACCGCGATGCGCCTCCGCGCTGGCAGCCGCAGGTTCACCGTCGGGTTCACCGTCAGGCTCACCAGCGGGTTCACCGTCAGGCTCACCAGCGGGTTCCCCGTCAGGTTCACCAGCAGGTTCACCAGCAGGCTCACCAGCGGGTTCCCCGTCAGGTTCACCAGCAGGTTCACCGTCAGGCTCACCAGCGGGTTCACCAGCGGGTTCACCAGCGGGTTCCCCGTCAGGTTCACCAGCAGGTTCACCAGCAGGTTCACCGTCAGGCTCACCAGCAGGTTCACCATTGGATTCGGCCACGGATTCGCCGGCCGCGGCATCCCGATCGGGCGCAGCAGCAGCCGCTGGAGCGGAGCCACTCGGCACACCAGCTGAGGTTGCAGCCTGCTGCTGCTTGTGAGGACACGCAAACCGCTTGTGTCCGACATCACCGCATTCAAAACATTTCATCTGTCCTGAGCTGGCATAAACCATGTACGAGCCCTCACCGTGCCTGACTCTGAATGACACCTCCAGGGTCTGAGAAGGAGAGTCTAAAAACATGAATACCTGTCTCCTCAGGGACTGAACATGTTTAAGTTTGGGATCTTTGCATCCCAAACTTACATTTTTACAACCACTTGCAAACTTTCCGAATCTGCGGAGCTCGTTTTCCAGCAGCTCGTTAGAAATAAATGGAGGAACCCCGGATACGGTGATCCTCGTGGAAGGAGCTGACAGCGGGGACACCTGCACATACAGGTCCCGAATGAACACCCCGCTTCCTATCAGCTGATAGACCAGCGGCTCTGATTTTAAGAACACTACCACAGCTTTGTTCATCCTGGAGGCGAAGCTCAGCTGGTCATGGCCGACCTGCTCCCCCACAGCCAGCAGAACCTCCTCCACACTCACCGAACTATCCGGAGGGACGATCCGTACTCCCTGCCGGATAGACGGAGGTGGCGTCTCGGAGGACGCCATGCCTCCCGAAAACGACCAGAGACCAGCAGACAGAATCTCCGACAGTCGGCAAACAACGAGAAAACAATTAAAAGACCTCACCTGATCATGCACAAGTGAATAAGCACAGTAGAAATCCCAAGAATTGCGGCAGAAACCATTCAAAGCTCCGCGCCACTCGCACTTCCACCACTCACGCTACCGCTCACACTCACGCTCACCGGAACCGGAAACAGAGGAGAGAGAGGGGGAGAGAGGGGGAGAGAGAGAGAGAGAGAGGAAGAGGAGAGATAGAGAGAAAGAGGAGGACACTGACTTGAAGCCATGGCTGATGGTGACCTCTGACCCTCTGGCTCCCATCACCAGGTACTGCTTGTTGTTCTGCAGATCCACAGAGCTGCAGGTGATCTTTTTTACCAGCTCCACCTGAGTCCCTGAACTCACCGCCTCAAGCTCTGCAAGACACACAAGACATGATGTCAAACGATGATGTGACCAGTGTAATGAAGCATATCCAGGGCAAAGAGGTTCTAGAAAGATTGAATGAGACTTGTTAGGTCAGATTTGATTTTTAATGTTTTTATTTTCATTAACTACACTGAAAAGACTTTGTTTATTTTTTTGTTACCATAGCTTCTTCTTCTCTTCTCGTTCTTTATTTATTTTATTTATTCGTTTATTATTTGTTCTGATCTTCTTTGACTGACAGAGTGTGTAATATGGATTTATGGGCTGTGTGTTTTTTGCCTTCTGTACCAGTTAGGGTTCGGGTTAAAAATGAACATATATGATATCTGAAACCCGATCCTTTTTCAACATGAGCTGTCTGAAAAGTGAAGAACTGATTTCTATAAAGAAATGAAACATGTGTGTAAATGTTCCATGTCTGCTCATTAAATCCAGATGAAGGCAGATGTTTTCACTCACCTTTATCTGAGTTCTTCAGGACTTCAACTACGGTGGCTGTGTAGGTCATAAAGTCTCCTTCTGCTGCTGCAGACTTCACCATCAGCTTGTAGGCTGCAGGGAGACAAAGAAACAGAGAGGTGTCTCTTTGATCCAGTGTCAGTATTCAGAAACATCTTTTTAGACAAGACCTGCTGACGGTTCAGAGAGCAGCAGCTAACGGGTCAGCAGTAAAACATGTCAAACCAGCCAATTCAGCCTGATAACTGTTTAACCAGAGCTGAATATGTGACAATGTGGAAAATTATTAGGACACTGTGTGAAAACATCACAAAAAAAGTGTCTGAGAAATATCAGAAAACAAATTTCCCCAAATATGTGAAGAAATGTCTGAAATATCTGAAATTATTTAGTGAAATATTTGAAAAACATCTAACTAAACCACAATAGTTTGACATGTGAAAAATAAGAGATTATTTGGTAAAATATGTGAAAAATGCTCAAAAATATCCCACTATTGTCCTTGGTAAAATATCAGTTAAATGTGAAATATGTTAAAATGATGACTAAATAAAGACTAGTGCATAATTGACGGGACCTCTGTCGTCTCCATGGAGACGCAGTCAATCTCCGGCTCACCATATCTGATGTGAGGCTCGCACGTCTCGTTGGTTCGTTTGGCTGTTGTCAGTGTCACATCGATGTTTCCTCTGTAGGCAGCACACGCAGCTAAACAACAACAACAACACATCAGGTGTAATCCCACCTAGAACACACAGAGAGCTCAGTGTGTCACCTGTCATGCTCACCTGTCATGCACTGACACTGGTCGCCCACACAGAGGCGCTGCAGCTTCTGCTGCTGGTAGGAGAACTGTTTGGTGCATTCACTGCCTGCAGGACAAAAGAGCATCTCAGTTCAACATGTAAATGGTTCACACAGATATCATTTTATGTAAATCAGTTTTCCCCCGCTTCCAGTCTTTGTGCTAAGCTAGGCTAACAGTGTCTCACCTTTGTCCTGGGGCTCATAGACACTAAACAGGGACTCACTGACCCCGTCCACCCTGAAATTGGTCCTGATCCTAAAACCAACACACAGGAAGACGTCTGAGGGAACCTAGCAAGCAGACAGGAAATGTAACAGAAATAGGGACAAAAAAACATTTTGTTAGTAAATTCATTCAACTCTCAGATGTTGAAGCCATCCTTGAACACACCGTCAACCCAAACCTGCACATTTCTCTTTAAAACTTTGAGTACCAAGAACGTCTAGTTACATCCCCTAAATAGAATGCTTGAGTGCCATAAATGAATATGTATGTATGTACGTTTTTCCTTTTTTCAGCAGCAGGTCGCCAATCATGGTCCCCCACAGCCTGTGAGTAATGTTGGGGCTTCTGGGAGATGTAGTCAGAGCATAAAGAGACGGTATACACCACAGAGATCAAAACAGGAAGTGGAGACGATCGAGATTAGAGAGCAAAACAAACAGAATGTGGAGAAAAAGTGGTGATTTTGGTGAAAGTGTCCTCTACTCTACCTCTGATAAAACAAGAATGGAACAAGATAAAAACAAACATTTTTTTATGATGAAATAGAGAGTCTCTTCTTTCATTTGAGATATTCACTGTTTTCAGAGACATAGTACAAAATATTCTGTGGTTCTGGAAATATGACTGAAAATGGACAAAAACACTGGAACAAGGTACTTTGTGTTTTAATTCAAAGAGTTAAAAATACAGTTATGTTTATTTATCTTATAGCTTATTAGATCATGTTTTGTTAATAGTCCATCTTGTTCCCTTCAGTTTTTTGTTTGAACACTAATGTTTCAGATGTTCTGCTGTGTGTATGTTGGTTCTTCTGTTTTCACTCACAGAGTCCAGCTGGACGACCACAGTGTTTCCCTGCAGCTCGTAGTGAGAGACGCTCGGCTCCTCTGAGTCTCTGAACTGGAAAACAACAACAACTATAAGAACAATATTAACATGAACAGATCGGTTCCACCTGGAGGAACGCTCACCTGTCTCAGGTCCTCCAGGTAAGCCTCCACACCTGTTGGCAGCTGGATCTTCATCACCGTCAGACTGGAGTCAGTGAACGCCTCGTTAGGAGGAGGTTTATACCTGGAAACACGCCAATAATCAGTGAAGAAATATCTTTGACAGACTGAAGAATTATGGTGAGGAACTACCAGTGAATGCTTTTATGTCTTCATTTGATGTGTGATGAATGTATGAATGTATGCTTTTACCTCAATATAAAATATAATGTATCTTTATTATTATTTTTACTAATAATAATATGATCATAATGTTCCAGAGTGAACCTGTGACGTTTATCATGAAGTTTCTCACTTTGCACAGGCGACCAGGTGAGGAGCACTGAGACTGGGCTCTGAGGAAGATGGGACACATTACCGTGGTGACAGACAGGAGGACATGTTACCATGGTGACAGACACGAGGAGGCAGCGGGTGGATACGTACTGCTGGAGGGGCCGGCCACCTCGATGCTGAGCTCAAAGTTGCAGCTCTGAGAAGAAGAGGTGGTCTGGTGGTAAACTGTCCTCATCTGGGGACACAGGGGACAGTCACAAGGCATTCTGGGACATCTCAAAGGGACACTTTAAGCCACACCTACCTTCACATTGGACACGCCCCTCCCGTAACCAGTGGAAACAGTGATGTCATCGTCCTCCATCACCTTGAAGACAGAAGGTTGTTGACCATAGCAGAGCAGCACCAGACCCGTCTCCCTGTCCTCACCTGTCTCACTGACCTCACCTGTCTCACTGTCCTGTCTCCCTGTCCTCACCTGTCTCACTGACCTCACCTGTCTCACTGTCCTGTCTCCCTGTCCTCACCTGTCTCACTGTCCTGTCTCCCTGTCCTCACCTGTCTCACTGTCCTGTCTCACTGACCTCACCTGTCTCCCTGTCCTCACCTGTCTCCCTCTCACCTGGATGGGCGTGGCCACAGGTCGGCTCTGGCTCAGCTGGACTCGTCCCAGCGGTCCCTTCCTGGCATAGCGGATGTTGATGTCCTGGTCGAGGACGGCCCGGGGGACAACCCTGCTGTACTCCGTCACGGCCTCCAGAGTCATCACCGTGTCCTGAGGGACAGAGACAGACAGGTTGGAGGTCAAAGGTCAGCCAGCAGAGCAGAGCAGGAGTGAGTGAGAGGACCTGCATGGAGTAGAAAGCGTCTCCGTAGTGCTGATCCTGGGTCAGCCAGGACAGGATGGGGTTGGCGTAGGGAATCCTGCCCTGCAGCACACCATCAATACTAATCAATACTCTGATTACTATCATCACTGATCAGGAGATCAACTCTGAGCTGTTTGTCGTAGTTCACCTTGAGCAGCACCGTCAGCAGGACGTACGCTGTCGTCTCCACCGTCAGCCCACTCGATTGGTCGGGTTTCAGCCAATCAGCCGCCACGCTGGACTCCTGCCAGTACCGCAGCACGGCGGGGTGACCTGACCACCAGATCCAAGGAAAGATCGTTAAGATATTACATCATGTTTCTATAGATCTGTGTTTTTTTACATTGCACTGTAAAATAATGACAATAAAGCCATTATTATTCATCAGTTTACCATAATCAATCTGTTCTTATTCTATTGTTCTATTACTAGTTCATTTATGATAGATTTAAAATATTAGCTGGAAATATTTCACTCAAACGATCATCTCTCTGTGAGTGATTTACGAATGACGGGATGGTCGGTAACCATGGCGACCAGCGAGGGACCAATCAGCACCTTTGTTCAGAGCCAGTTTCTCCAGACTGATGAGCAGCTCGGAGGACGTCACGCTGTTGGAGTCATGAAGGGTCAGAGCGAAGGTCGCCACCGCACGCACGTACACACTCTTCACACCCAGGGCATGCTGGGAAATGTAGTTTGCTGCTGACCTCATGGAGTCATAGTGGAACTGAGAGAGGAGGAGAAGAGAGGAGAGGAGGAGGAAGAGAAGGGGAGAGGAGGAGGAAGAGGAGAGGGGAGGAGAAAGTGAGGAGAAGGAGAATAGATTAAAAAATGATTCACAAAAGACTGCAGGAGGACAGAGGACAGAGAAGGCAGGAGGAGGTCCTCACCCTGAGCTGCAGGATGGGGTCAGTGATGCTCGTGGCTTTGTGTAAGGCGATCAGAACGAAGGAGGTCAGGAACACTGATTGGTCAACGACAGGTGTCCCTGCAGCCTGCAGCCAATCAGAAAACAGCGCTCATTAAGCCTGACAGGAGGGCAATAAAGAGGAGAAGGAGAAGAAGAGGAGCTGCTGACCACGGCTCTGTTGGGTCTGAAGGAGGACTGGTCTCTGAAGGATCCGTCCTCCTGCTGAGTCCTGCGGATCAACCAGGCCACCGAGTCTGACAGAGTCTGGTGGTCCACAGAGACCAGCTGGTCCACCAGTGAAAGGGTCTTCACCACCAGGGCTGTGAGCCTGAGAGACACAGAGCAGGGATCAGTGGAAAAATTACTGAAAGCCTGAGAGACACAGAGCAGGGATCAGTGGAAAAATGACTGAGAGCCTGAGAGACACAGAGCAGGGATCAGTGGAAAAATGACTGACAGCCTGAGAGACACAGAGCAGGGATCAGTGGAAAAATGACTGAAAGCCTGAGAGACACAGAGCAGGGATCAATAGAAAAATGACTGAAAGCCTGAGAGACACAGAGCAGGGATCAGTAGAAAAATGACTGAAAGCCTGAGAGACACAGAGCAGGGATCAGTAGAAAAATGACTGACAGCCTGAGAGACACAGAGCAGGGATCAGTAGAAAAATGACTGAAAGCCTGAGAGACACAGAGCAGGGATCAGTAGAAAAATAACTGACAGCCTGAGAGACAAGAGCAGGGATCAGTGGAAAAATGACTGACAGCCTGAGAGACACAGAGCAGGGATCAGTGGAAAAATGACTGAGAGCCTGAGAGACACTGAGCAGGGATCAGTGGAAAAATGACTGACAGCCTGAGAGACACAGAGCAGGGATCAGTGGAAAAATGACTGAAAGCCTGAGAGACACAGAGCAGGGATCAGTAGAAAAATGACTGAAAGCCTGAGAGACACAGAGCAGGGATCAGTGGAAAAATGACTGACAGCCTGAGAGACACAGAGCAGGGATCAGTAGAAAAATGACTGACAGCCTGAGAGACACAGAGCAGGGATCAGTAGAAAAATGACTGAAAGCCTGAGAGACACAGAGCAGGGATCAGTGGAAAAATGACTGACAGCCTGAGAGACACAGAGCAGGGATCAGTAGAAAAATGACTGACAGCCTGAGAGACACAGAGCAGGGATCAGTGGAAAAATGACAGCAAACACACAGTTTAACAGAAATATATTCATCTTTCTTGTCATTCCACCTGCAGAGGTAAAGAGCATCTGAGCAGAGGATAGACTGTGTGGACGTGGTACGGTCCAACGTATGGACAATACTGTGACAGATGAACATAAATATGAATATTAAATGGTAATAATCTGGTTCTTGTCCTCACCAGGTGCTGGGTTCCCTCTTCATCCACATGCTGTAGCTGGAGTCTCCAGCTCTGAAGGAACTGATCCCGACCACACCTGCACACACAGCCAGAAAACAGGAAATTAGCCTCTTCAGCACCTCCTCAGCACCTCCTCGGCACCTCCTCACCTTCTCTGATCTTCCGTCTCAGATCTGCTGAGTTCTTCTGGATGTCTGCTCCCAGGAGGTCCCAGCTCCTCGTCGTCTCCAGGTACTGGTACACCTGGGCCAGGGGGAGGAGGCTGCTGAGCGCCGCCTGTGCTGAGCCGGAGGGGAGGTTGATGAGCTGGAGGAGGCCTTCAGGACTGAGGGACACCGAGAGGACGTCACCGAGGAGGTCACCTGAGGAGAGGAGAGGTGGAGAGGAGACCACCAGCAGGGAGCTCCATCATCAACATCGTCACTCAGATCAGAGTTTCTCTGAGGGTAGTGTGTCCCATTGCTTTGAAGAGCGAGGGGAAGTGCTTATCATCCCTTCAAACCACCATGCAGACTCGAAACGTAGTGGAGGAAGAAGTTACCCACGAGTTTTTGAGAACTCAACCAAAGTTAAGAAAAATGGCTCTGCAAAAGACTAGCACAAATGGACGTCGGTGCACAGCGTGACGTCAGTGAACAACGTCGCTACGCTGAGTGCTGTCCCACTCTGTAGGTAAGAGTTCTACCCTGACACTTCTCACTTAATCCTGTAGGGGTGTCTACCTTTGGAGGGCACTTGAAACCAAGTGCTAGTGTTAAAGGAAGACAAAGGGGATTGGGCCTTAGACCCAACCCTCCATCCTCAGTAGATCATCAGACCCTCAGTAGACCCTCAGTAGATCATCAGACCCTCAGTAGACCCTCAGTAGACCATCAGACCCTCAGTAGACCCTCAGTAGATCATCAGACCCTCAGTAGCTCATCAGACCCTCAGTAGACCCTCAGTAGACCCTCAGTAGATCATCAGACCCTCAGTAGACCCTCAGTAGATCATCAGACCCTAAGTAGATCATCAGACCCTCAGTAGACCCTCAGTAGATCATCAGACCCTCAGCAGACCCTAAGTAGACCCTCAGTAGATCATCAGACCCTAAGTAGATCATCAGACCCTCAGTAGACCCTCAGTAGATCATCAGACCCTCAGCAGACCCTAAGTAGACCCTCAGTAGATCATCAGACCCTAAGTAGACCCTCAGTAGATCATCAGACCCTCAGTAGACCCTCAGTAGATCATCAGACCCTCAGCAGACCCTAAGTAGACCCTCAGTAGATCATCAGACCCTCAGTAAACCCTCAGTAGATCATCAGACCCTAAGTAGACCCTCAGTAGATCATCAGACCCTCAGTAGACCCTCAGTAGACCCTCAGACCCTCAGTAGACCCTCAGTAGATCATCAGACTCTAAGTAGACCCTCAGTAGATCATCAGACCCTCAGTAGACCCTCAGTAGATCATCAGACCCTCAGTAAACCCTCAGTAGATCATCAGACCCTCAGTAGACCCTCAGTAGATCATCAGACCCTCAGTAGACCCTCAGTAGATCATCAGACCCTAAGTAGATCATCAGACCCTCAGTAGACCCTCAGTAGATCATCAGACCCTCAGCAGACCCTAAGTAGACCCTCAGTAGATCATCAGACCCTAAGTAGATCATCAGACCCTCAGTAGACCCTCAGTAGATCATCAGACCCTCAGCAGACCCTAAGTAGACCCTCAGTAGATCATCAGACCCTAAGTAGACCCTCAGTAGATCATCAGACCCTCAGTAGACCCTCAGTAGATCATCAGACCCTCAGCAGACCCTAAGTAGACCCTCAGTAGATCATCAGACCCTCAGTAAACCCTCAGTAGATCATCAGACCCTCAGTAGACCCTCAGTAGATCATCAGACCCTCAGTAGACCCTCAGTAGATCATCAGACCCTCAGTAGACCCTCAGTAGATCATCAGACCCTCAGTAGATCATCAGACCCTCAGTAGACCCTCAGTAGACCCTCAGTAGATCATCAGACCCTCAGTAGATCATCAGACCCTCAGTAGACCCTCAGTAGATCATCAGACCCTCAGTAGATCATCAGACCCTCAGTAGACCCTCAGTAGATCATCAGACCCTCAGTAGACCCTCAGTAGATCATCAGACCCTCAGTAGACCCTCAGTAGATCATCAGACCCTCAGTAGACCCTCAGTAGATCATCAGACCCTCAGTAGACCCTCAGTAGATCATCAGACCCTCAGTAGACCCTCAGTAGATCATCAGACCCTCAGTAGACCCTCAGTAGAACATCAGACCCTCAGTAGACCCTCAGTAGACCATCAGACCCTCAGTAGACCCTCAGTAGATCATCAGACTCTAAGTAGACCCTCAGTAGATCATCAGACCCTCAGTAGACCCTCAGTAGACCATCAGACCCTCAGTAGACCCTCAGTAGATCATCAGACCCTCAGTAGACCCTCAGTAGATCATCAGACCCTCAGTAGACCCTCAGTAGATCATCAGACCCTCAGTAGACCCTCAGTAGATCATCAGACCCTCAGTAGACCCTCAGTAGATCATCAGACCCTCAGTAGACCCTCAGTAGATCATCAGACCCTCAGTAGACCCTCAGTAGATCATCAGACCCTCAGTAGACCCTCAGTAGATCATCAGACTCTAAGTAGACCCTCAGTAGATCATCAGACCCTCAGTAGACCCTCAGTAGATCATCAGACCCTCAGTAGACCCTCAGTAGATCATCAGACCCTCAGTAGACCCTCAGTAGATCATCAGACCCTCAGTAGATCATCAGACCCTCAGTAGACCCTCAGCAGATCATCAGACCCTCAGTAGACCCTCAGTAGATCATCAGACCCTCAGTAGACCCTCAGTAGATCATCAGACCCTCAGTAGACCCTCAGTAGATCATCAGACCCTCAGTAGATCATCAGACCCTCAGTAGACCCTCAGTAGATCATCAGACTCTAAGTAGACCCTCAGTAGATCATCAGACCCTCAGTAGACCCTCAGTAGATCATCAGACCCTCAGTAGACCCTCAGTAGATCATCAGACCCTCAGTAGACCCTCAGTAGATCATCAGACCCTCAGTAGACCCTCAGTAGATCATCAGACTCTAAGTAGACCCTCAGTAGATCATCAGACCCTCAGTAGATCCTCAGTAGATCATCAGACTCTAAGTAGACCCTCAGTAGATCATCAGACCCTCAGTAGATCCTCAGTAGATCATCAGACCCTCAGTAGATCATCAGACCCTCAGTAGACCCTCAGTAGATCATCAGACCCTCAGTAGACCCTCAGTAGATCATCAGACTCTAAGTAGACCCTCAGTAGACCCTCAGTAGATCATCAGACCCTCAGTAGACCCTCAGTAGATCATCAGACCCTCAGTAGACCCTCAGTAGACCCTCAGTAGATCATCAGACCCTCAGTAGACCCTCAGTAGATCATCAGACCCTCAGTAGACCCTCAGCAGACCATCCATCCTACCGTTGATCATCAGCATCCTCTCCACAGCTGTGTTTGGAACCATGTTGTCTGGTAGTTTCTGCTTCAGCTCCACTGACCTCTTCTCTGAACCTGCAGTGAACAAACAGCAGAGGGGCTTCAGCTGAGGACGGCCTGTTGTCGGAGCTGCAGATCAGACAGTAAACGCACCGTAGAGTCCCTGAGGGTCCAGCCTGCCTCCAGAGAGCTGCTCCCTCCTCAGCCCTTCAGGCTGCAACACAGACACAGGTTGCTCTTTCTACTTCCTGTTTCCTGTCCCAGTCACCCTGACGACAGTCGCCCTGGAGACACTGTGCTCCATACCTACCACCACTCTGAGCTTCTTCTCCAGGATGTCTCGGCCTCCCTGACGGGTCTTCACAGTGAAGGTCAGGGTGTGCTCTCCAGGCTCCAGGCCCAGCAGGGTGAAGCTCACCTTCCCCACCCCACCAGCAGCCAGAGGACTCCAGCTGCAGGAGGTGGAGCGCACCCCTGGACCTCCAGCAGCAGGCTGGGACTGATGGAGACACAAGGCTGGACCAGCCGTCAGCGTCACGCAGTACTGAGAGAGGGTGGAGGAGACAGGGTGGAGGAGAGAGGGTGGAAGAGGAGAGAAAGAGGGAGGTCAGCAGTTATTGCTAGTACGGTGATAGTAATACTAGTAGTACCAATAGTACTGGTAGCAGTAATACTAGCAGTAATACTAGTAGTACCAGTAGTACTGGTAGCAGTAATACTAGCAGTAATACTAGTAGTACCAGTAGTACTGGTAGCAGTAATACTAGCAGTAATACTAGTAGTACCAGTAGTACTGGTAGCAGTAATACTAGCAGTAGTAATAGTAGTACCAGTAGTACTAGTAGTACCAGTTGTACTGGTAGCAGTAATACTAGCAGTAATACTAGTAGTACCAGTTGTACTGGTAGCAGTAATACTAGCAGTAATACTAGCAGTAGTACTAGTAGTACTAGTAGTAGCAGCAGTACTGATAGCAGTAATACTAGCAGTAGTACTAGTAGTACTAGTAGTAGCAGTAGTACTGATAGCAGTAATACTAGCAGTAGTACTAGTAGTACCAGTTGTACTGGTAGCAGTAATACTAGCAGTAATACTAGTAGTACCAATAGTACTGGTAGCAGTAATACTAGCAGTAGTAATAGTAGTACCAGTAGTACTAGTAGTACCAGTTGTACTGGTAGCAGTAATACTAGCAGTAATACTAGTAGTACCAATAGTACTGGTAGCAGTAATACTAGCAGTAGTAATAGTAGTACCAGTAGTACTGGTAGCAGTAATACTATCAGTAGTACTAGTAGTACTAGTAGTAGCAGTAGTACTGATAGCAGTAATACTAGCAGTAGTACTAGTAGTACTAGTAGTAGCAGTAGTACTGATAGCAGTAATACTATCAGTAGTACTAGTAGTACTAGTAGTAGCAGTAGTACTGATAGCAGTAATACTAGCAGTAGTACTAGTAGTACTAGTAGTAGCAGTAGTACTGATAGCAGTAATACTAGCAGTAGTACTAGTAGTACTAGTAGTAGCAGTAGTACTGATAGCAGTAATACTAGCAGTAGTACTAGTAGTACTAGTAGTAGCAGCAGTACCTGGATGCTCTCGGCCTGCTGGTTGTAGATGGAGCCCTGCAGCTCCACTTGCTCTCCTCTCACCACCTGGTAGGGCAGAGGGACGTCCACACTGAGCGGCAGGTAGACCGACACCTGGACTGGATCTGCAACACACACACCTGGACAGACACACAGGTCAGCTGACCTTTGAACTTCCTGTCTGCACAGGAAGTGAGTGGCAGTTATGAACACTGATTAACACCTCACTACACCTAACTACAACTAACCACACCTCACTACACCTCACTACAACTAACCACACCTCACTACACCTCACCACACCTCACTACAACTAACCACACCTCACTACACCTCACTACAACTAACCACACCTCACTACACCTCACTACAACTAACCACACCTCACTACACCTCACTACAACTAACCACACCTCACTACACCTCACTACACCTCACTACAACTAACCACACCTCACTACACCTCACTACACCTCACTACAACTAACCACACCTCACTACACCTCACTACACCTCACTACAACTAACCACACCTCACTACACCTCACTACACCTCACTACAACTAACCACACCTCACTACACCTCACTACAACTAACCACACCTCACTACACCTCACTACAACTAACCACACCTCACTACACCTCACTACACCTCACCACACCTCACTACACCTCACCACACCTCACTACACCTCACTACAACTAGCTACACCTCACTACACCTCACTACACCTCACTACAACTAACCACACCTCACTACACCTCACCACACCTCACTACAACTAACCACACCTCACTACACCTCACTACACCTCACTACAACTAACCACACCTCACTACACCTCACTACACCTCACTACAACTAACCACACCTCACTACACCTCACTACACCTCACTACAACTAACCACACCTCACTACACCTAACTACAACTAACCACACCTCACTACACCTCACTACAACTAACCACACCTCACTACACCTCACTACACCTCACTACAACTAACCACACCTCACTACACCTCACTACAACTAACCACACCTCACTACACCTCACTACAACTAACCACACCTCACTACACCTCACTACACCTCACTACAACTAACCACACCTCACTACACCTCACTACAACTAACCACACCTCACTACACCTCACTACACCTAACTACAACTAACCACACCTCACTACACCTCACCACACCTCACCACACCTCACTATACCTCACCACACCTCACTACACCTCACTACAACTAACCACACCTCACTACACCTCACTACACCTCACTACAACTAACCACACCTCACTACACCTCACTACAACTAACCACATCTCACTACACTTCACCACACCTCACTACAACTAACCACACCTCACTACACCTCACTACACCTCACTACACCTCACCACACCTCACTACACCTCACCACACCTCACTACACCTCACTACAACTAGCTACACCTCACTACACCTCACTACACCTCACTACAACTAACCACACCTCACTACACCTCACCACACCTCACTACAACTAACCACACCTCACTACACCTCACTACACCTCACTACACCTCACCACACCTCACTACACCTCACCACACCTCACTACACCTCACTACAACTAGCTACACCTCACTACACCTCACTACACCTCACTACAACTAACCACACCTCACTACACCTCACTACACCTCACTACACCTCACCACACCTCACTACACCTCACTACAACTAGCTACACCTCACTACACCTCACCACACCTCACTACACCTCACTACACTTGTGTCATTCATTGATGAATGAGATGATCAATGAGAGGGTTCTAAAGGTGAAGAACCTCACCGTTCCTGAACACGCCCACAGCTTTGATCTCCCAGGTGGTCAGAGAGTCTGGTAAGGATCTGCTGATCGACGTCTGACCTGGACTAAACACAAGAACACCAGACCAGAGTCCTCAGAGCAGCTGGACACAGTGGAATCATCTCTTTCATCTTTACATTGTGCAGCAGCTCACACTTTGTCCTTTATTCTGTTTTAGCCTTTTTCTAGCTGCTCTGCTGCAGAGTAATGAAATGAACTCTGGGACATTCCATGTTTTTCTGGGTGTGTTTGATTCATGTCACCTGACGCGCTGCACCTCCCACATCCAGCTCTCTGGGAAGTAGCTCCGGACCAGAGACGGCGCCACGTCGAAGTCCGCACCCAACGCTGCGCACGTACACGCACACACACACACACACACACACACACACACACACACACCATGCTAATGTTAGCATAGCACAGTAGCAGTTAGCGTAGCGACAGTGAGTCCAGACTGACCATCACGTCCCAGGATGAGGTCCTGGTTCTGGTCCAGGTTCTCCTGGACAAACTCACAGCAGGCTCTGAAGGCCTGCCGGCAGCGAGGGTGTTTCCGGAAGGTCTGCAGGGCGAACTGATGGCAGGTGACGCTCTTTGGGATGTACTTCATTCCATGTTCACAGCAGGTCTTCACTGGACCGAAGCTCTCCGCTGGACAGACAGACATACTGTTAAATATCTAACAATCAGTCCCTGGTTCAAGCTGTCCCTGAAAATGTCCCCGATTTCAATGTTTTTATGAGAAAAATGTTGCATGTTGACTTGAGCAACAGTGATGACGGTGTAATAACTGTTGGGTCTGGTCTCCTTCCAGAAGATGCTGTTTGTTTGTATGGAACACAATGAGCAGAGTTTAGAGCTGATCAGCAGTCTAGTATTTTCCATCCAGCACTCTAATGAAGCTCTAAGGACATAAATGGAGCTTTATAGAAGCTTCTTTTAAAAAAGGGGAACTTTGAACAGTAACTGATTACTTTTTGGTGTCAGTAATCATCAAACTGAGTTACTTTTTGAATGAAGGAACTAATAACTGTAACTAGCTGTTATTTTTCAGTACATATCATATGTCTCATAAATCAATACTTTGACACAAAGGTGGTCCTCCAGGAAGCATCACAACTGTGTCCCTGGCAACGCTGTGATTGACCAATCAGAGCTGAGTACTCGACAAAGTAATAAAAGGTATTATTAATATCATCATTATCATGTTATTGTCCTGTAAACTGAGTCTCTCTGATTGGCTGCAGAAACAGGTGAACAGGAAGTGGACAGGTAAAGTGTCTCACCTTTCTTCCTCTTCTCCTCCTCAGTCAGAGCTCGCTTTGGACGAACGACGGCCGCACACGCCTCAGCTGCAACATTCAGTCAATACTGCTCATTGATTGATTGATTGATTGATTGGTTGACAGACAGATAGATAGATGGATAGACAGGCAGACAGATTGAGATTGATTGATTGGTTGACAGACAGATAGATTGACGTACTGCTGGTTGACGGGTGGGCGTTGGCGTTGGTGATGAAGGTCAGGCCGGCCAATCGGAAGACGTCGGCGCTGTCTTTGCCGCCGCCGCCGCCGCAGCCCTGGTCGCTCTGCTCCAGGTGACGCAGCACCTGCAGGACACCGTACTTCCTGTTTACCACCAGATACTATCAACAAACCGCAAACAGAAAGTGGATAGTTTCCTGTGTTACCGTGGTAACGGGGTCCCTGTAGTTGGGTCGCAGCGTGTAGAGGGCGGAGTCAACAGCAGACAGAGCGAGCAGACCCTCCTGATTGGTCAGGACGTCCAGCCGGAGGTTTTGCTTTGGCCTGTAGAGCTGACTGTGAGAGGAGAGCTGAGTCTGAGAGACAAGAGAAGAAGTGGAAAGATCAAAGTCATCATGGACGGCCTCAGAGAGCTGCTTGAAATTTTAAGATTTTAAAAAGAAGAAATTAGCCTCTGCATTGATTAGCATTAGTTTTAGTGACAACTAGTCGAAAAAAAGTCGGAAAAATTAATGCAAGCAGACATTCAAGTGTATTTATTGTACAATGGTTCATGATGCTTGTGCATCAACATATGTGCATGTCTGTACAGACAAACATTCTGTACATTTTTCTGTGATTATGACATAAATTTAAAAAAAAATATTTGAGGTTAAGAATGTGTCATCCATCAAAGATAAACATTTGAATAGTCTTTTTTTATATCTGACATTTTTATGCCGAAGTTCAGAAAATCAGCGCTCCGCCTCAGAAACATCTGGAAGTGTCGCTGCTCACTGCCATGGTCAGGGCTAGAGTTACAAAATCAAGATGCATTGTGGGACATGGAGTTTACACATGTGATTTATACGATGTGGAGTAAACACTATCCTGTGGAATGTAAACAAAGTACACAAGTAAATATTTAATGTACACAGTGTACTACATGGCAGTGTACAGGAAGTGTCCGAGTACCGCTCTTCCTCCTGGTTGTAGAACTAAACAGTGGAGTTAAAAAGGCCCTCCTCCTCTCTTCCACCCACTCAGGTGTGTGGACACAATGCGGACACACCTGTCTGTATACCGTCGACACACCTGTATGTCATGGACACACCTGTAGACCGTTGACACACTTGTCCCTGACGTCCAGCCACACAGAGTCGGCCACCAGCTCAGACGTCCCCTCTCCAAACAGGATGTAGTAGACCAGCAGCCTGATGGAGGGCACCATGGCAACCGTCACCTGGAAGCTGAGGAGCTGGCTGTTGTCACCGCTGGAGACAAACTTCTGGCTGCCAAAATGCACCACATTCCCTTTAGAGAGCACCTGAGGGGACAGGAGCTAATTCATCAGTAACCATGGAAACGGGAGAAACAGCAGCAGTAGCACAGCATCTCCTCACCAGGTAGCCGAGCGCTTTGACGGGCAGGTAGGAGGGCGTGGCCGAGTACACCTTGATGTTGGCGAAGCGGCCGACCTGCAGGCCGCCGCCGGGTCCCGGAGGGTCAATGTAGAGGTAGCGCTGGTTAGGAGAGTGATAGGACACCGCCTCCAGGCTGAGAGACGCTTGACTGGCTGCTGGGAGGGAGGGGTCTGCTGTCTGGAACTGGGTCAACAACAACATGTCAACAACAACAACAACGAGGCAACAATAACAACGAGTCAACAATAACAAGTCAACAACAACAACATGTCAACAATAACAATGAGTCAACAACAACAACGAGTCAACAATAACGAGTCAACAACAAGTCAACAACAACATGTCAACAACAACAACAAGTCAACAACAACAACGAGTCAACAATAACAACGAGTCAACAATAACAAATCAACAACAACATGTCAACAATAACAATGAGTCAACAACAACAACATGTCCACAATAACAATGAGTCAACAACAACGAGTCAACAATAACGAGTCAACAACAAGTCAACAACAACATGTCAACAACAACAACAAGTCAACAACAACAATGAGTCAACAATAACAATGGGTCAACAACAACAAGTCAACAACAACATGTCAACAACAACAACGAGTCAACAATAACAACGGGTCAACAATAACAAGTCAACAACAACAACAACAAGTCAAGAACGAGTCAACAAATAACAACGGGTCAACAATAACAAGTCAACAACAACGAGTCAACAACAACGAGTCAACAATAACAACGGGTCAACAAAAACAAGTCAACAACAACAACATGTCAACAACAACACGTTGTCAACAGCAAGTCAACAACAACAAGTCAACAACAACAACAAGTAAACAACAACGAGTCAACAATAACAACGGGTCAACAATAACAAGTCAACAACAACAACATGTCAACAACAACAAGTCAACAACAACACTGAGTCACCAACAACAAGTCAACAACAACAGGTCAACAATAACAACGGGTCAACAATAACAAGTCAACAACAACATGTCAACAATAACATGTCAACAACAACATGTCAACAACAACGAGTCAACAATAACAGGTCAACAACAACAACAACAACAACGAGTCAACAATAATAACAAGTCAACAACAACACCGAGTTAACAATAACAACGAGTCAACAACAACTGCTCGTGCTCACCTTCAGCAGAGCTCGGACAGCTTCACTTGGTATGCTGCAGATGAAGACAGCGAGGCCGTCTGATTGGCTGTTGGCAGATGAAGGACATGACATGTCCTCACTGTCCTTCCCTCGTCTGAACAGCCGCTGCTCCACCAGACGCACCTGAACCCGGTTCACTGGTTTGTCCAGGTGATCCTTTACCAGCACCTGCGGGGGAATTGTGACATCACAGTTTTAGAGCCACACCTGAGCAGGTGAACAGTTGAACAGTGGAGCAGGTGTGAGTGTGATGCCTGGACACACCTGGATGTTATAAGGAAGTCTAGGTTTGATGAAGGGCGGCGTGGACACCAGGCTGAGGGTGTAAGGAGATCTGACGAACTTCACAGCAGCAAACTCCGCCTCCTGGGTGATCCCACCTGAGGGAGCAGGTAGAAGGCTGAAACCCTCAGGTTTAAGTCTTTAAATCAGAGGTATGGTTGGAGGTCAGGTGTGTGTACCTGTGTCCTCCTGCAGCAGGACAGCGATGTACAGGTACTTCCCCACCAGACTGTTGAGGTCTTTGGGTCCGTTGTGTTTGGACAGGACCTTCTCCATGTTCACAGTGACGTCCAGCTCACCTGTGGAGGACAACTGAAGAACACAGGAACTCATTAGTTCTGAAGACTTTGACAGCTTTGTCGAAAATCTAAAACCAAAGGGAGACTTGCGTTATTAGTCTCTTAGCCCTGAGTCGTGTCTTCAGGCTGCATTCAGCCATAACAACATTATTATTATTAAAGATTAGAGAAGATGAACACGATCTACAGACAACGCTCCTGCAAACAGGTTGAACATGTTTATATTTGTTAATGATTCCTATATTGGTTTATTACAGCTACCCTTTCTCTGGTGATGGAGCTAGGGATGATGACCGGAGGATTCTTCCCGCTAACGTAGCCGTAACGTAGAAACACCTCGCCTTCAGCCACCGGCGCACCATGTACGTACCTGAGAGGAGAAACACTGTTGTTGTTGTTGTTGCTGTTGTTATTGTTGTCATTATTGTCCACCTCACTGCTTTCTCACCTGGCTGACACCTTGAAGCTGAAACGGTTGAAGCTTCCGTAGCTGATGTAGTTAGCTTGTGGCTCCACCAGGATGTAGAAACTGGGCAGAACTGACTCAGAACTGTTAATTATTCACATTTAACACCATCCGGGCTGAAATCAGCAGATTTACTGGGTTCTCACCATATTCCTTGACTTCAAAATCAACTCTTGCTGTCGTGGTGAAATCACTGGAGTAAGAAGCTTCAATGGACCAAATCCCCAACCTGGAATCACATTAATATCATTAAAAACAGCCTAGAATCACATTAATATCATTAAACACAGCCTGGAATCACATTAATATCATTAAAAAACGGCCTGGAATCACATTAATATCATTAAACACAGCCTGGAATCACATTAATATCATTAAACACAGCCTGGAATCACATTAATATCATTAAAAAACACCCTGGAATCACATTAATATCATTAAAAAACAGCCTGGAATCACATTAATATCATTAAACACAGCCTGGAATCACATTAATATCATTAAACACAGCCTGGAATCACATAAATATAATTAAACACAGCCTGGAATCACATTAATATCATTGAACACAGCCTGGAATCACATTAATATCATTAAAAACAGCGTGGAATCACATTAATATCATTAAAAACAGCCTAGAGTCACATTAATATCATTAAACACAGCCTGGAATCACATTAATATCATTGAAAAACAGCCTGGAATCACATTAATATCATTAAACACAGCCTGGAATCACATTAATATCATTAAAAACAGCCTGGAATCACATAAATATCATTAAACACAGCCTGGAATCACATTAATATCATTGAACACAGCCTGGAACAGCCTGGAATCACATTAATATCATTGAACACAGCCTGGAATCACATTAATATCATTAAACACAGCCTGTAATCACATTAATATCATTAAACACAACCTGGAATCACATTAATATCATTAAAAAACAGCCTGGAATCACATTAATATCATTGAACACAGCCTGGAATCACATTAATATCATTGAACACAGCCTGGAATCACATTAATATCATTAAAAAACAGCCTGGAATCACATTAATATCATTGAACACAGCCTGGAATCACATTAATATCATTAAAAAACAGCCTGGACGCCGTCTAAGTGTTGTTGTTTTTTTTTTTTTACAGCGGGTTGCTGATCACAGTCTCCCACAAGCGAGTAATACTATCGTACAGATGGTCTGGTGTTCCTCCATTGAGAACTGGTTTCAGACGGGAGGCGTGAACTCTGCTAAAGTTTGAAACGATTGGATCTGATTTTATCCAGTTGCTAACGTTTGGTCGTGATGGATGTAATGCACCGCTAGCATTCAGGCTAGCCAACTCCTCGCTAGTAACAGAGCTAACTGAAAAATAAGACTTTTCCTGAACCCCGTGGGGAGTAAAACCACGACATCTTTGTCAGCAATAAAACTGGTTAAACATTCCTCTTGCTCCAACTTCAGGTGCTGAATATTTGGGAGCCTAGCCAAACAGCTTCCTTCACATATCTCCAGGGAAATGAGAAGTGAGCGGAAGATAACCAAGGGCTACGGCCAGGCTCCAGTAGAGCCCCTTTTACATCGCACGCATAACGCCAACGGAACAGCAGCGTTCCTGGAGCGTATCACGCACGGCTTCGCAACAGATATGCTCTGTTCTATTTCCAAGCCGTTCGCGCCCAAAACGCAACAATCTCCACTAACTAGACAGAGCAGACAGGAAGTCAGGCACCAGAATAAAAGAGTTTCCGGTGGATTTTCAAAATAAAATGTCACAAGTGAACTCCGGCTGCTTCATTTTAGCAGCATAACCGGCAGAAGGACAAGGAAAGATTTATTGTCGAAGAGGAGAAACACAGCATTATTTGTGATGTCCAACATGCCTTTCATAAAGACAGCAGCAGAAAAGAGAATACATGGAGAGAAATTAGTGGTTGGAGTTGACAGGAAGTAAATTCTACTGTAGCCTATGTGTGCAATTGAATGAGTTTTAAGAAACTTGCCAAAAACGGACAAAGGGAGAGATCAGCCGTGAAGTAAAGAGTAAACAGGAAGTTCACTACGTTGTGTCGTGAATCTCGCATGCAGCACTACGCTGTAAAACGCTGTAAAATGCTGGAAAACACTCCCAGTGTAAATTGATTTTGCAAATAATAGGTGTGAAAAACACTGCGCTGTGGTAACGTGGGCGATGTAAGGTGGGCTTTACGCTGCACTGTTCAGCAGTGGTCCTCCACTGCTCTGGGGCTTCACATGTCATATGAATCACACCCACGAACATGGACTGGCCTTTCATCTTATTTTCTGCTCTGTCTTCAGCAGGATCAGCCCAGGCTCTCTGGTCGTGGTGGAGGTGGTGGAGCTGTTGTCCTGCCGGAGGCTGAATGGTGGATCAGTCTAGAGACCACCAAACCAAGACTTTCTCTGTGACTTTTGTCTCCAGACCTCTGATCCTGACCCTTTTACCCTTTCAGTCTGCTTTTACCTGGTTCATCCACCTCTCTGGGTTTAGTCTCCATGTTTATCTCGACAGGTAAATGGTCGACAGCATGTGAGAGGTTTTAAAGCTCTTACTTGGGATTTATGGGGATCCTGAATGGGTTTTGCATCGAAGGGACTCCATTGTTGATGTCAATCATCTCCACGACGTCCACGGTGACCTGGTCCGGGTCCTGAGGGGAGACATGAACTCTGGTCTGATTCTGACGCCACTCTGACATTAAAGCCTGGTCCTGAAGGTCATGACACTCACCTTGAAGGTCAGGAAGACGCTGCGATTGGCCGGCCTCAGCTCCTGGTTCAGGGAGAACGCCCTCACTTTGACTGCACAGATCACAGATATGAGACATGCTGGCAGGTCAAAAAGCAGAACTCCATTCAAAAAAATCAAACAACACTGTAACTAACAATCAAACATGCTGATTAAATTAGATTAACCAAGCTCCTCCTGGAATTCAGCAAACAAATAATCCACCAAAAAGCATCATAAAAGTATTAATTTTTAACGAGAAATGGATGAAAAGGAAAAGAGAAAAAGACTTTCTTTTCATAAACACACATCTGATTTGAGCCAATGTGGTGTCGCTCTTTCTTTCAGCTAATAATATATATATCTACGTATATATATATATATATATATACGTAGATATATATATATTCTAGATATATATATATATATATATATATATATATATATATCTACTGAATATATATATATATTCGTATATATATAATGTATATATATATATATATATATTCGTATATATATAAGGATATAGATTGGGTCAATAGATATGTACTGGAAGGAGCAGGAAAATAATAGAAAAACATATTTTTACCTTTAAGAGTATAACAGTGTAAAAATCTTCCTGCATTCTAAATATAAGTATCAGCACTAAAAGTACTCATTACGCAGAATAATGTACAGTATATATATTAAATGATTGCATTGGATTTATTGATGCATTACTGTGTTGCAGCTGGTAAAGATGAGGCTTCTTTATGTTAATAATGACTTAATGCGTCATAATGTACTAGCTGCTAATAGTAACAGTAACTGATACTAGATTAAAATGTATGTGTTGTAGTAGTAGTAGCAGTCGTCTCAGAGATGCAGTAGTAGTAGTAGTGAGCTGTTCTTCAGTGCAGTACTTATACTACAGTACTCAGTACCTTTCTGGTGGGGGGTGTAGAGCGGCTTGTCCGTCTGGATGAACAGGAAGCCGTTTGTGCGGCTGACGGGGACGGACAGGTGCTGGTTAATCTCAGGTGATTGGACGTGCAGGATCACATGACTTACGCTCTTGTCCAGCTGACCTGGGCGCAGCTGGAGGCAGAAACTTTGTGATTAGACCCTCATCCTAGCAGGAGTCCAGGTAACTCCAGCATCGCCTCTCACCTGGACTTTGGCAGCAGCCTGGTGATGGTTCAGGGCATTGAGGGTCACCACTTCTTGAGCCAGAACCACATGATCCGGAGCCATAGAGGTCTTCAAGAACACATAGACTCTCACCTCATTTGTGAAGCCAAACAGCTGCAGCAGCACCGTTTCCACGGCGTCCAGACGTAGCGAGAGAGGAGCTGTGATCAGATACCTGAGGAGGAGGACACGCCCCCCGGTTCAGTCACATGAGCCAACAGGAAGCAGCAACAGATTGCTCTTTCACCCAATCAGAGAGCAGCTACAGAAACTTTGATTCACCAGACTCCATTCGCTAAAGCTGTAATTTAAGCTCTCCTCTCACCAGACTCCATTCACTAAAGCTGTAATTTAAGCTCTCCTCTCACCAGACTCCATTCACTAAAGCTGTAATTTAAGCTCTCCTCTCACCAGACTCCATTCACTAAAGCTGTAATTTAAGCTCTCCTCTCACCAGACTCCATTCACTAAAGCTGTAATTTAAGCTCTCCTCTCACCAGACTCCATTCACTAAAGCTGTAATTTAAGCTCTCCTCTCACCAGACTCCATTCACTAAAGCTGTAATTTAAGCTCTCCTCTCACCAGACTCCATTCACTAAAGCTGTAATTTAAGCTCTCCTCTCACCAGACTCCATTCACTAAAGCTGTAATTTAAGCTCTCCTCTCACCAGACTCCATTCACTAAAGCTGTAATTTAAGCTCTCCTCTCACCAGACTCCATTCACTAAAGCTGTAATTTAATCTCTCCTCTCACCAGACTCCATTCACTAAAGCTGTAATTTAAGCTCTCCTCTCACCAGACTCCATTCACTAAAGCTGTAATTTAAGCTCTCCTCTCACCAGACTCCATTCACTAAAGCTGTAATTTAAACTCTCCTCTCACCAGACTCCATTCACTAAAGCTGTAATTTAAGCTCTCCTCTCACCAGACTCCATTCACTAAAGCTGTAATTTAAGCTCTCCTCTCACCAGACTCCATTCACTAAAGCTGTAATTTAAGCTCTCCTCTCACCAGACTCCATTCACTAAAGTGGTAATTTAATAGATGACTTACGATTTGGACGTGGTGACTGTCCTCCAGCAGAGACAACACACACACATCAGGAGGACACACACTTTCATCCTGACGAAGGAGAAAAACCAACTGAGGAAACTGATGGCCACACAGTTCATTAGTTATTGACAAATACCTGTGAGTCATCAGCAAACAGGGCAGAGTGGGAATGTCCTGTGTGTGTGTGTGTGTGTGTGTGTGTGTGTGTGTGTGTGTGTGTCCCAAAGGTGAGTTTACTCAGTCTGTGTTTTCTGATCTTACCCAACAGTGTGTTGACTCTGTATCAGTCAGTCACTGACATCTTATCTGTCAGGAACATGGGTCATAATCACACAGGTAGAAGGAAGAAAAGGCTATAAAATATCTCCTTTTAGTTCCATGTATATGAATTAGTCAGTTTATTCAGGACACAGGATTTTTTGATATGACAGTGGACAGAGTCAGCAGTCAGCTGACCTGCTCCAGGTGAGCTGGTCAGAAATTAATACTGAAAAATAGAAATACCACGATATAAAAATACTCAAAAAGCACAACATTATTTGGCAGCCTATAATGTTCTAATAATATTCTTATTTTCCTATTGTGTTGTTTCTCTTTGGACTGTCTTACATTTTGTTTTATTTTTCCTGCTGCGTCTTATCTTATCTTATCTTATCTTATCTGTTTGTGTCATTATGAGCCCATTAAAGGAGGAATAAACCCAGTCAGTGCAGCTCTGCAGTACACAGCTAAGCCACTAGGTGGAGCCATGAACCACACAGAAACAGGAAGTCTCTCCTCTACAATAAGACCTCATCCTGATTTAATAACATAACTTCATGATAATCTTCACTTCTCTGCACCTTCCTCTTTATTTACTCTATTAATATTAATCATGAGTCCTAATTATTCTGTTTATACATTTTTTATATTTTCATACTGCTCTTCATTTATTCATTTCACTTCATGCTGTAAATAATAATACTTCTCTCTTTTATTTTGCTTAATATTGAGCAGTGATGGACTGGGATAAAAAAGCGGGTCTGGCATTTGCAGTGATGGAGCACTCAAACTCACCGTGCTTTAAACAACTGCAGAAAAACATGGACACATCAGTAAACCATGAGTAGGTTCTTAGAGGCGGCTGCTCTGTGATAAAAACGTGTGTTTTGCTGTAGGGGATTGAAAAAACACATCAAGTTTGGCGCATTTTTTGCCCTCACACAGCAGTGCCCTCTTCTTCTTTTCCCTCTTCATAACCTCCACCATCCACCACCAACTGGACCACCACCAGTAACACCGAAAACAAGTGCAAGCAAGCTCGATAGAGGCTGCAACGTTTTATTCCTGTCAGCAAACCCAAACTTGCAGACATGATTTACTCAATTCTGCCTTGAAATTCCCAGAAGGCATTGCTTCATTTTAATTTTCGCAAACAAATAGAAAATACAGCTTGATTTGTTGGTTTAATTTCAAACCATGCACATCTTCAGAAGACAGTTCCTTGCAAAATAAAGTAAGCTGATGTAAAACCATCATGGTGTCACTGTTAGAGGTGTGTGTGCTATAAATATCGAGCAGGTACTCCTAGAATGATGTTTTTGGGTTGAAATTTGACGACAATAAAGACATGTAGTGGATCAGCTCCTATAGGTGGGCTGTGGTGGTACGCATGTGGGGCTGTGATGGAGAATAACGGCCCAGGAGACAACACAGCATCTGCCTGAACACCAGACTGGCCAGTCCGTCCCTGATAGTGACTTTTGATTTCTTGCTCTTGCTGCAACGTAATTTCCCAGGTTGGGATCAAATCTGTTTTATTCTATGAGGCTGTAGCTAATTCATTTAACGGAGCTTTAATGCTGCTAGCTGACAGTGCTGTCATGGTGTCACTCTTCAGCTGTTGTTAACTGATGCAAACATCATCACACACACGACCCTGACTACACATGAATACACCGACAAGTACTGACGGGCTTAAATACACATACTTGCTAGTACACGACAAGTCCAGTCCATGGTCCACAGTGTACTTGCTATAATATAGAATGAACTTGAAGTATATCACTTTAGCTCAGGGAGTAGTTTAGGGAGTAATTAGTAAAACTCTCAGGGTTAACATCCTGTAAATATGATTAATAAAAGTGCTCAGGATGCTGTGAAGCTATTACATATTGAGCTAGTGGATTATTATTATTATTATTATTGTTATTATTATCGATGCATTAACTTGCTTTTGTGGTTTTGTGTATTACTACTCATTCTATGTACTCTAGGGTGGTTTAATCTATGATAGTATATGTTCATGATAGGTTTTTATAGGAAAGGAACTACATACATTCATGAATTATTATTTATTAGTCACTTGTACATGACTGGAGTACTTCTATTTCCTATTTTTTTTTAACATTGTTTTTATTGAAGTTTCACCTCATCAGTACAATTCAAGCTGCTTCTTACATACATATATATATATATATATATATATATATAGTAAAAAGAATAAGAATGTATTATCATATTTTAAGATAATGGTGAAAACAATAATATAATAATATTCAATAATATATTATACTGAAATAGGTTGTTATGCTGAATGAGTACTTTTGTCACTTTTACAAATTTTGAATGCCGCACTTAATGACATAACATTGAAATACTTGAAGTAGAAGTACCCCAAAACAATTCTGCTTGGTTATGTGTGTACAAGCAGTACACATCGAGTAAATATACAGTAAATATACATATATATATATATGTATATATGGTACACAGAGTGCCAGGCATGAGTGGAGCAGAAGTAAATACTTTATTAGGAGTGTATAGGCTCAAATACAATGTCCTTTATATAGAAGTGCACATATTTCTTTTACCAACACATGTCAAATATGACGTCATACATACACAGAGATAAAGAGATAAAGTGACCATTGAATTATATTCTGGGCATAAAGCACATCTCATGGTTATATTCTTTTCTTTATTTACATGAAGAGAAAAAGGCCGTTAGCTGGCGGCTAAAGGGACTCGTCAAGTTTCTACCCTCATTACTAATCATGACTTTATTATTTAGACACATATTTATGCACAAAATCAGGGAAACAAATTATGTTTACAAAGATTAGAGACTTTCTTTCTAATGTCAGCGGGTGATGACTGGACCTGCCTCAAACCCAGTCTGGGTCTCAAACCAATAGAGCAATTATAATAATAATAGTAATAATAATAATAATAAAGTAATGAGCTTTTTTTAAGGGAACCTGGAGAGTTTTTGATGAATTTAGGCGACTGGTTGGTCACTAGGAAGTGTCCTGTTAGCATGTTAGCATGCAGCTAACACTAAGCAAAGTCCCAGTATATCTCTTGGCACCATTAGCATTAATATTACTCTCACCACCAGTCAAGCCAGCGCTGCCAGGTGTACCATAATGATAGTATTTGTAAGATAATTTGGCCTCTACGATGTACGATCAATAATCCCAAAAAGGCAGATAATTTGACGTTTTGTGAACATGTAGTTGCAACCAATCTTTCCCACCTGGCAACGCTGAGTCAAGCTAACGCTGAGTCAAGCTAGCACTGAGTCAAGCTAACGCTGATTCAAGCTAATGCATAGCGTTTGTGCTTTGGGGTTGTTGCTCCTCATCCTTTATGCTATGCATTAGCATGGAGCTAACAACTGTTTTCAGAAATGCTAAAGTGCTAGCTTAGAGGCTACTATAGCTTGACATGCTGAAGTGATAGCATGGCCTGCTAACACTGTGAGCTAACAACTTGTGAGCTAACTTGTTAGCATGGCGCCTCAGAGTCCAGGCGGTAGTTTTTTAAACACACACATCACACCGTCACAGAAGCGTTAGCATGCAAACCACAGCACGACGTCACATCATGCAGCTGAGTCCTGAACGAACCAACATCAGTGTTTATCTGTGCATGCAGGAAATGTACAAACTGATCCATGGGACTGATGAGCAAGTCCAGTTCTGACCCAGGTAGCTCTGAATCTGGTCAGAGGTTTGTGATTATTACGGGATGAAGTGATTTGAAATATCTGTTAGCAGTGATGCTGCTCTGCAGACATCACATCTGGGCTGCTCGCATCACAAATGTGCCTCTTTTGTATTTTTTCTGTTGATGGAGGAAAGTACAGGTGGACTAAAGCTGTTGCCCTGGCAACAGGCCAGGGTCAGGTCGCAGCTGGAGTCCTGCGGCTATCTGGGTGACTACCTGTCTTGCTCTCAGCCAGTGTTTCAGGCTGCCTGGCCTCACAGCACCATGGTGGGTATGTGGTGGACCAGAGACGCAGGGTGAGGCATGGTGCTGAGCTGGGGGGGGTGAGCTGGAGGGGAGTGAACCACCACGCTCCCCCCGGCGGCGCCTCCGTCACCGGCAGGCCGGTGCCTGGCGCTCTTCTGGTGGGCCCTCAGGCCGGCCAGCTGCGAGTACGCAGACTGGCAGACGTGGCACTTGTAGGGCCGCTCGCCGGTGTGCAGCCGGACGTGGTTCCTCAGGGTGGACGACTGGCTGAAGCGGCGGTTGCAGAAGCGGCAGATGAACGGCTTGTCCAGCGTGTGGATGCGCATGTGGGAGCGCAGGTTGCTGCGGGAGTTGAAGCCGCGGTGGCAGATGACGCAACGCATGCGGCCCAGACTGGAAGAGGAGGAGGAGGAAGAGGAGGAGGAGGAGGAGGAGGACGACGAGGAGCCCTCACAGCTGTGGAAGTCATCTGGAGGAGAAAGGAGTCTGACTTTCATACAGTAAATGTTCAACAAAGCTGCACTTTCAGATCAATAATCAATCAAGTTTACCGGTCTTGGTCTTCTTGGTCTGCTCTTCATCTCCTCCAGGAATGCCAGGGATTCCCAGGAAGGTGTTGTGGGAGTTTCCGTACCAGACCAGCAGCTCCTGGTCTGGAGGGATGGTCTGAGGAGGACCAAGAGTCAAACAAATATGATAGAAGAACATCTGGATCCTCCTGCAGCTCCATGTCTGAACGTGTCACTTAACTGGGTGTAATATTTGGAATATAAAAGTATTATTATCATTGCACTATATGAAACAGGCTTGTTTCCAGGCTATCGAAACATCTTTCTGCCAATTCAGATTTCCTGAAGCACACAGCAGCGATGCGTTCACTGACCTCCACGGCCTTGTAGAAGATGCTGCTGCCGATCTGGACCACCTCCAGGTTCTGCTCCTGCTCGTTCCTCGCACACTTGATGTACGTCATCCAGCTCCTCTGGTCCTCCTGACTGGCATCAATGAAATACCTGACGGTCCCGTCCTCGTTGAACACCTGAGGGCCAGAGGACCTCTTAGGGAAACAGCCACCAGACTCCTGAACAGCTGACAGGGGTCTCCAGTCATGGAAGACTCTTCTGCTCAATACTTATTTATCTGTTTTTTTTTTTTAACTATTTCACACTTTGATTTATTGCTGATAGTAAAGAACATATTTCACTGTGTAGGGAAACATGTTTCCTGACTGCTCACATGTAACATATGGGGGGGTTTAGAATAGAAAACTTAAAAACAACCTAATAAAAATTAAAAACACTACTTGGTCAGCTTGTTGTTTGGTTTCTTAGAATAGTGTAAGATTCAGTCAGTTACAGGGTAAGTTAACGCTTCAGTTTTTGTTGTTTGTTAGCGAGCCAGTCACTCAGCCACACACTACGCTAGCACTAATCTATCAGGAGCTATTATTATCAGGGCTAATTATTCAATCAGCTAGACAGTCATTTAATAGCTGACTGGATAGTAATTCATTAGATAGTCTGGTTAGTTGAGCTAGCTTGTTAGCTTGCTAGCTAGTGAGGCTCTATTAGCAGGCTCAGAACTTAGTTCAAACAGTCAGTGTGTTATTTAGCTAGCTGGTTGATGCGTTAGAATGATAGCATGACAGCGGGCCAGCAGTCAGGGAGTTAAATACAAATCATTGGCAAGTAATAAGGCTAACTAGTGATGGTAAACCAGTGTTAGTTAGCTTAGCATGCTGGTAAGTTAGTGAGCAAGCTAGCAGTCGGTTTGCTGGCTACTTGCAAGTTGTTAGCTTGTTACATTATTAGCTAGCAGTAAATTTGCTCTCAAGTAACAAGTAATCAGCTTGTTACAGACAGTTAGCTTATTATGTTATTAGCTAGCTAGTTACAAATAGTTAGCTTGTTCCATTGTTAGCTAGCTAGCTACAGATAGCTAGCTTGCCACATTATTAGCTAACTAGCTACAGATAGCTAGCTTGTCACATTATAAGCTGGCTAGATACAGATAGTTAGCTTGTTAAATTATTGGCGTTGGGTTATGAACTAGTCAGTCAGTTAGTAGTGATATTTAATGTTGCCCCAGAATAAAACCATCAATAAATATTGTTATTAATGTGAAAATAAATAAAAGTGTTGTTTTTTTTGTGTTTCAAAATGAGATGACTCACTCAGTGTAAACCAAATTTACCCAAGGGTACAATAAATATTAGAATCTGAATCTATTGTTATGATTGTGAATGAAAATACAAATATTGTTATTAATATAGATTTAAATATAAATGTTGTTATTATTGTGAATTTGAATATAAATATTGTTGTTATTGTGAATATAAATGTAGTTAGTAATATGAATTTAAAGATAAATGTTGTTATTAATATGAATTTGAATATAAATATTGTTATTATTGTGAATATAAATGTAGTTAGTAATATGAATTTAAAGATAAATGTTGTTATTAATATGAATATAAATATTGTTATTATTGTGAATTTAAATGTAGTTAGTAATATGAATTTAAATATAAATGTTGTTATTATTGTGAATTTAAATGTAGTTAGTAATATGAATTTAAATATAAATGTTGTTATTAATATGAATTTAAATATAAATATTGTTATTATTGTGAATTTAAATGTAGTTAGTAATATGAATTTAAATATAAATATTGTTATTATTGTGAATACAAAGGTCAATGTGGCAGTGAATGAAAGCGTAAATGCAGTTGTCACTGTGAGCAGAAAAGTGAGCGTTGTTTACCTCCCACATCAGGTTGTTGTTCTTGTACAGGTCGATGTGTTCAGGTGAGATGAGGCGTCCGGTGAACGGTCCCATCTCTGTTCCTGCTTTGATCCACGTTTTGGAGAAAATTCCCAAACCTTCTCCTGAAACACACCAAAGACACACCGTGTTACTACTACAGTACTAGTAGCACCACTGCTGTACACACTGCAGACCGTAGTACTACGTGTACACACTATTTACTGCAGGAGAGGGAAGTACTCCCAGTACAAATTCAATTTATGAAATATTCAGCAGCTTTACACAAACAGGGAAATTTACTATGAAACAGCATTTTTAATTTGTTCAGCATCATAAAATAATATGAGTTTAAGAGTGCAAGTTTTGACATGAAATAAGAGATGGATTATTTTGGTTTACCTGGCACTGAACTCTGAGCGATGATCACCTCGCTGGGTAAAACCAGACTGGACAGCTTCTGCACCTCTGAAAACACACCGATTCAGATTTTAGAAGAGAATATTTTTATTGAGCCCCACTGCGGAAAAAAGAAGAAAAACTATAAAACAATAATGCAGTAATGGAATAATAATAATAGTGTATTTACGGTTAAAAATGAATATTCTTCATGTATTTAAAAGCAACATGAAACGAAATGAAAGACAATACTTAAGTTTACTGCACAAAAAAGCTGCAGGTGTCTTTATTTAGTTTGTTTTTAGCAGCAGGACATGATGTTTTAAAGTTTCCCACAAACAGTGAAAGCAGCATGAAAGCGAGTCTGGGGAGCAGAAAGAGGAGGTTAAAGGCTCCTTTTCTCCTCCTGGACCTCCTCCTCCTCCTCCTCTCCACTCAAATCTCAATTCATGGCGGCTTCCAGGTGAAAAGGCACTTTGTGCTTAATACGTAATAAAAGACACAGTGAATCTGGGAGCTCAGATTAAACACGAGCTGACAATAAAAAGGCAAAGAGACACAGAGAAATGTGGCTCAGGACAAACCGTGAAACAGGCGGTGACAGGAAGGAGAAAAGAGATTTCAGTGAGATTATCCCATTTAAAACCAGCAGAGAAGAAAAGAGGGAAAAGCTCATGAATGATGAGAGAAAAGTTCAGCGGATTTACATTCCCGCAGAGGGAAATAAACCAGAAATAATCCGGTAAAAAAGAAACGGCAGCACCGGGAGTCCCGGTTCGAGCTGTGGCGGCTCCTCTGGAATTATTCCTAACGAAATATAACGAAAAGAAAACGAACTTATCAATGAAATCCAGTTAAAACACAAAAAGACACACGGATTAAAGAGGAGAAAAGGCCGCGAGTGAAGCTTTGATTTTATTTTGAGCCTCCGAATAAACTTATTATAGGTAGGAATTCTAATAATTATATTTAACATCTGAGGCACGAGCCGACATTTAATAAACGATCAACACGAGGCAGGTTAATTATGCTGATTATCAATGAACTAATGAGACTTTTTAATCATCTGGTTCCCGACGGTGCTCAAACACTTTGATCGGTTATTGATAAGGTTTATTTTGGGATTAATTAACTGATTTCGACATAAATAATTCTACACATTACTTCCTGTTCGAAAAACTCTGAATGTGTCAAAATAAAATGGATCTATTATGGCATAAATGCAGAAACGCATCGGCAGCATTTGAATGGAAACATGTTTTAACATGATTTAACTCATTCATACAAATATCGAAATTAAAAAAAAAACATCTGTATTAGAAAACACAAGAAGCAAAAAATTAAAAACAAAACAAAACAAAACATTTTCTGGAAGAATTTCAATGTGAAAAAACTGAAATATGAGGAGAGAGAAATGTCCTCAGTCCGACATTTAATCATTTAGATTAAAGATTGATTCGACAATCAGATCGATCATTGTTCTGCAGTGAAGGAATTGATCGATTAAATCAGGACTATTAAAGGTAATTTGACTGTGTTAATTGATTAATTGATTAATTGGTTAATTGAAATGTCACTGACCTCCGGAGAAAGACTGCGCGAGCACTTCGGCGGTGAACGCGGTCTTGGGGCTCGCGCTGGGCGCCGTACGGTCCTCGTGCTGCAGGTGGTGCTGCTGCAGGTGGTGCTGCTGCTCGCCCAGCACGTGCCTCCAGCGGCCGTACAGGAAGCTGTGCAGGATGTCCGAGGTGATGATGTCCGCCAGGGAGAGCGGCTGCTGCGGCTTGAAGGCCGCCTTCAGGCCCAGAGAGGAGCCGGGCAGCACGGAGCCCATGGTGGTGTCAGGAGGAGGTGATGGAGAAGGAGGTGATGGAGAAGGAGGAGAGGACTTCTAGAGAACTTCAAACCCAAACTGGGTGGAGGAAGAAAATCCAGAAAAAGTGGTGAAAAAGCAGGTGAGAGACTTCAGTGATGGAGGAGAAGGTGTGCTGGTCTGGAGGCGGAGAGGAGGTCTATATAGAGCCTGTCTGCCATCACCTCCTCCTCCTCCTCCTCCCCCCCCCTATAAAGAGGAGGAGGGAGTGTCGGTGTGTCCTGCACGCGCTGTTGGCTCCGTTTAGGGCTCCGGCTCGTGACACTCAAGAGAGAGACACTCAATTAAGACAGATAGATAGATAGATATATAGACAGATAGATAGATAGATAGATAGATAGATTGACAGATAGATAGATAGATAGATAGATAGATATATATATAGACAGATAAATAGACATATAGATAGATAGATAGATATATAGATATATAGACAGATAGATAGATAGATAGATATATAGATAGATAGATAGATATATATATAGACAGATAAATAGACATATAGATAGATAGATAGATAGATATATAGACAGATAGATAGATAGATAGATAGATAGACAGATAGATAGATAGATAGATAGATATATAGACAGATAAATAGACATATAGATAGATAGATATATAGACAAATAGATAGATAGATAGATAGATATATAGACAGATAAATAGACAGATAGATAGATAGATAGATAGATAGACATATAGACAGATAGATAGATAGATAGATAGATAGACAGACAGATATATAGACATATAGATAGATAGATAGATAGATATATAGACAAATAGATAGATAGATAGATATATAGATAGATAGATAGATAGATAGATAGATAGATAGATAGATAGATAGATATATAGACAGATAGATAGATAGATATATAGACAGAAAGATAGATAGATAGACAGATAGATAGATAGACATATAGACAGATAGACATATAGATAGATAGACAGACAGATATATAGACAGAAAGATAGATAGATAGATAGATATATAGACAAATAGATAGATAGATAGATAGATAGATAGACAGATAGATAGATGATAGATAGATAGATATATAGACAGATAAATAGACATATAGATAGATATATAGATATATAGACAGATAGATAGATAGATAGACAGATAGACAGATAGACATATAGATAGATAGACAGACAGATAGATAGATGTTAGATAGATAGATAGATAAACAGCTAGGTAGATAGATAGATAGATAGATAGATAGACAGAAAGACAGACAGCTACTAAACTACTAGTAGTTTTAGTAGTTTAATAACTTAGTAGTTTTGGTAGTTTAATAGTTTCAATAGTTTTAATAGTTTTAGTAGTTTAATAGTTTTAGTAGTTTAATAGTTTCAATAGTTTTAATAGTTTTAGTAGTTTTAGTAGTTTAATAGTTTTAGTAGTTTAATAGTTTTAGTAGTTTAATAGTTTTAGTAGTTTAGTAGTTTTAGTAGTTTAATAGTTTTAGTAGTTTAATAGTTTCAATAGTTTTAATAGTTTTAGTAGTTTAATAGTTTCAATAGTTTTAATAGTTTAGTAGTTTAATAGTTTTAGTAGTTTAGTAGTTTTAGTAGTTTAGTAGTTTAATAGTTTTAATAGTTTAGTAGTTTAATAGTTTTAATAGTTTTAGTAGTTTAGTAGTTTAATAGTTTTAATAGTTTTAGTAGTTTAGTAGTTTTAATAGTTTTAATAGTTTTAGTAGTTTAGTAGTTTTAATAGTTTTAATAGTTTTAGTAGTTTAGTAGTTTTAATAGTTTAATAGTTTTAGTAGTTTAGTAGTTTTAATAGTTTTAATAGTTTAGTAGTTTTAATAGTTTTAGTAGTTTAGTAGTTTTAATAGTTTTAGTAGTTTAGTAGTTTTAATAGTTTTAATAGTTTTAGTAGTTTAGTAGTTTTAATAGTTTAATAGTTTTAGTAGTTTAGTAGTTTTAATAGTTTTAATAGTTTTAGTAGTTTAGTAGTTTTAATAGTTTTAGTAGTTTAATAGTTTCAATAGTTTTAATAGTTTTAGTAGTTTAATGGTTTCAATAGTTTTAATAGTTTAGTAGTTTAATAGTTTTAGTAGTTTAGTAGTTTTAGTAGTTTAGTAGTTTAATAGTTTTAATAGTTTAGTAGTTTAATAGTTTTAATAGTTTTAATAGTTTTAGTAGTTTAGTAGTTTTAATAGTTTTAATAGTTTTAGTAGTTTAGTAGTTTTAATAGTTTTAATAGTTTTAGTAGTTTAGTAGTTTTAATAGTTTTAATAGTTTAGTAGTTTTAATAGTTTTAGTAGTTTAGTAGTTTAATAGTTTTAATAGTTTTAGTAGTTTAGTAGTTTAATAGTTTTAACAGTTTTAGTAGTTTAGTAGTTTTAATAGTTTTAATAGTTTTAGTAGTTTAGTAGTTTTAATAGTTTTAATAGTTTTAGTAGTTTAGTAGTTTTAATAGTTTTAGTAGTTTAGTAGTTTAATAGTTTTAATAGTTTAGTAGTTTAATAGTTTTAATAGTTTTAATAGTTTTAGTAGTTTAGTAGTTTTAATAGTTTTAGTAGTTTAGTAGTTTAATAGTTTTAATAGTTTTAGTAGTTTAGTAGTTTTAATAGTTTTAATAGTTTTAGTAGTTTAGTAGTTTTAATAGTTTTAATAGTTTTAGTAGTTTTAATAGTTTTAGTAGTTTAATAGTTTTAATAGTTTTAGTAGTTTAGTAGTTTAATAGTTTTAATAGTTTTAGTAGTTTAGTAGTTTTAATAGTTTTAATAGTTTAGTAGTTTAATAGTTTTAATAGTTTTAGTAGTTTAGTAGTTTTAATAGTTTTAGTAGTTTAGTAGTTTAATAGTTTTAATAGTTTTAATAGTTTTAGTAGTTTAGTAGTTTAATAGTTTTAATAGTTTTAATAGTTTTAGTAGTTTAGTAGTTTTAATAGTTTTAATAGTTTTAGTAGTTTAGTAGTTTTAATAGTTTTAATAGTTTAGTAGTTTAATAGTTTTAATAGTTTTAATAGTTTAGTAGTTTAATAGTTTTAATAGTTTTAGTAGTTTAGTAGTTTTAATAGTTATAGTAGTTTAGTAGTTTAATAGTTTTAATAGTTTTAATAGTTTAGTAGTTTTAATAGTTTTAGTAGTTTAATAGTTTTAGTAGTTTTAGTAGTTTTAATAGTTTTAATAGTTTAATAGTTTTAGTAGTTTAGTAGTTTTAATAGTTTTAATAGTTTAATAGTTTTAGTAGTTTTAGTAGTTTTAGTAGTTTTAGTAGTTTAATAGTTTTAACAGTTTTAGTAGTTTAATAGTTTTAGTAGTTTTAATAGTTTAATAGTTTTAGTAGTTTAATAGTTTTAGTAGTTTTAATAGTTTAATAGTTTTAGTAGTTTAATAGTTTTAGTAGTTTTAATAGTTTTAGTAGTTTGATAGTTTTAGTAGTTTTAGTAGTTTTAATAGTTTAATAGTTTTAGTAGTTTAATAGTTTTAGTAGTTTAGTAGTTTTAATAGTTTTAGTAGTTTGATAGTTTTAGTAGTTTTAGTAGTTTAATAGTTTTAGTAGTTTTAATAGTTTAATAGTTTTAGTAGTTTTAGTAGTTTTAATAGTTGAATAGTTTTAGTAGTTTAGTAGTTTTAGTAGTTTTATTAGTTTAATAGTTTTAGTAGTTTAATAGTTTTAGTAGTTTAGTAGTTTAGTAGTTTTAGTAGTTTAATAGTTTTAGTAGTTTTATAGTTTAAGTAGTTTTAGTAGTTTTAGTAGTTTTAGTAGTTTTAGTAGTTTTTGTAGTTTTAGTAGTTTTAGTAGTTTAATAGTTTTAGTAGTTTAGTAGTTTTAATAGTTTTAGTAGTTTGATGGTTTTAGTAGTTTTAGTAGTTTTAATAGTTTAATAGTTTTAGTAGTTTTAATGGTTTAATAGTTTTAGTAGTTTTAGTAGTTTTAATAGTTTAATAGTTTTAGTAGTTTAATAGTTTTAGTAGTTTTAATAGTTTAATAGTTTTAGTAGTTTAATAGTTTTAGTAGTTTTAGTAGTTTAATAGTTTTAGTAGTTTTAGTAGTTTTAATAGTTTAATAGTTTTAGTAGTTTTAATAGTTTAATAGTTTTAATAGTTTAATAGTTTTAGTAGTTTAATAGTTTTAGTAGTTTTAGTAGTTTTAATAGTTTTAGTAGTTTTAATAGTTTAATAGTTTTAGTAGTTTAATAGTTTTAGTAGTTTTAGTAGTTTTAATAGTTTAATAGTTTTAGTAGTTTAATAGTTTTAGTAGTTTTAGTAGTTTAATAGTTTTAGTAGTTTTAATAGTTTAATAGTTTTAGTAGTTTAGTAGTTTTAGGAGTTTAATAGTTTTAGTAGTTTAATAGTTTTAGTAGTTTAGTAGTAGTTTAGTAGTTTTAGTAGCTTAGTAATCTACAGTAGTACCACAGTGTGCTGGTCTTTGTCTGTTGTTCTTTCTGAAAATACGTTCATATTTATAGTTCATATATTTCTGCAAACTGAGAGAATAAAAAAAACAGATTATTCTCCAGTTCTGCAGATGAAGAACTGATTTTTCTTTGAGATTTCAAACAAAATATAAATAAAGTGAAATGTTCAGCAGTGGAATGTGAGCTGAGGAGGAGGAGGAGGAGGAGGAGGTGCAGCAGAGTGAGTGACAGAGCAGGAAAAGAGATTAGAGGAGAGCTTAGCAGGACAACAGCTGCTTTCTTCATCCCTCCATTCAGCCTCCTCCTCCTCCTCCCTCTACAGGATTATTATTCTCTCTTTCACTCTGATCTGTATTTATGAGCTTTTAAACATTTATTGTCGACACTCGTGAGCACGACACACACGCACACACTCTCTCTCACACACACACACACACACACACACACACTCAGTCTGTTCAGACATGAATTTAATTGATTTAATTTGGTTTTGAGGGAGAATCAAAGATTTTGAGGACAGAAAGAAAAGAGTGAGAACACAGTGATCTAAATTTATCTAATCAGATAAAAAGATTAGAAAAGGAATCTGTAAATATCAGTTTGATATTTGGTGTTATTAAATTAATTTATTAATTATTAAATATTATGGGCTCAAACTGTTTTCTTTCTTATATTTAAAGGATATGTAGTGATATTTCACATCATCTTGACCAGTTCGTCTCCCCACTGCACCTCCTGCCAGCTCCAGCTCACTCCTCTCTCTGTCTCCCCCTACTCCTCTCTCCTCCCCTTTTTTCCTCCCTCTCTCTCTCTCCTCCCCTTTCTTCCTCCCTCTCTCTCTCTTCTCCTCTTTCTCCCTCCCTCTCTATCGCTTCTCCTCTCTCCTCCTCTTTCTCCCTCCCTCTCTCTCTCTCTCTTCTCCTCCCTCCCTCTCTCTCCTCCTCTTTCTCCCTCCCTCTCTCTTCTCCTCTTTCTCCCTCCCTCTCTTCTCCTCTTTCTCCCTCCCTCTCTCTTCTCCTCTCTCCTCCTCTTTCTCCCTCCCTCTCTCTCTCCTCCCCTTTCTTCCTCCCTCTCTCTCTCTCTTCTCTTTCTCCCTCCCTCTCTATCGCTTCTCCTCTCTCCTCCTCTTTCTCCCTCCCTCTCTCTCTCTCTTCTCCTCCCTCCCTCTCTCTCCTCCTCTTTCTCCCTCCCTCTCTCTTCTCCTCTTTCTCCCTCCCTCTCTCTTCTCCTCTGTCCTCCTCTTTCTCCCTCCCTCCCTCTCTTCTCCCCTTTCTCCCTCCCCCTCTCTCTCTTCTCCCTCCCTCTCTCCTCTCCTCTCTCCTCTGTCCCTCTCTCTCTTCTTCCCTTTCTCCCTCCCCCTCTCTCTCTTCTCCCTCCCTCTCTCTTCTCCTCTCTCCTCCGTCCCTCTCTTCTCCTCTTTCTCCCTCCCTCTCTCTCCCCTCCTCTTTCTCCCTCTCCCTCGCTCTCTTCTCCTCTTTCTCCCTCCCTCCCTCTCTCTCTTCTCCTCTCTCCTCCTCTTTTGTGCTGTGAGACAGAGTGGAATAAAGGAGAGTAAATCCGGGAATAAAAGCAGATTTTAAATGTTTTTCAATTGATGGGCCTCAATGAACGACAGATTTGTTTTTGTCTCTTTCTTTCTTTCTTCTCGGGGCAGAGCAGCACTTTATTATGGAGAGGAGAGGACACGCTTAATGAGCTTTTCACAATAAAAGCCTCAGACAGCAGAGACGGAGTCCTGGTGTCTCTGAGCCTTTCGACCCTCCATACAGCAGGAGGAGGAGGAGAGGGAGGAGGAGGAGGAGAGGGAGGAGGCGGCAGGTGACTGGCACGCGTAAATACAAGCAGAGAGGAGGAGGAGAAAGAGAGGAGAGAAGAGGGAGGGGAGAGGAGAAGAGAGAGTATAAACTGAAATATTATAACCAGTATAACTGTTATAATATTATAACTAGTATAACCATTACCCATTATAACCAGTTTATCCATCCATCTTCTCCCTCTTATCCTCTCATAGGGTCAGGGGGGCTGGAGTCTATCCCAGCTGTCTTAGGGTGAAAGACAGGGTACACCCTGGACAAGTGTCCAGTTCATCACAGGACACATAGAGACAGACAACCACTCACACTCACATTCACACCTACGGTCAATTTAAATTAGCCAGTTAACCTAATCCCCATGCATGTTTTTGGATGGTGGGAGGAAGCCGGAGTACCAGAGAGAACCCACACAGACATGAGGAGAACATGAAAACTACACACAGAAAGGCCCCGGGCCGGGAATCAAACCCAGTACCTTCTTACTGTGACGCGACAGTGCTAACCAGTATAACCATTATAACCTGTTTTACCAGTAGCTCCCACCAGGTGTGTCTCCAGTAAACCACTGGTCCTGAGTCTGTTGTCCGATTGGACAGCAGATCTGAGCATCCACTTCCTAATGTCTGTGTGGTCTGATGGCCCCAGAGCATCATGGGAAAATGATTTTAATGTTTAATCAGGTTCAGCTGTACTTACCGAGCTACTTCCTGTCCTTTATGACTGTCTCACACACACACACACACACAGTAAAATAAAATCAGAAATAACATCTTGACTAAAGTAAACAAATAATGAACAAAGTTTTAACAAAATAATAAAGTATTAAATAAAGTAAATAAGTTACAAAATATTTTTAATAAAGTAATTAAAATCTGAAAATAAATAAAGTCTAAAATAAAAAATAAACGAAATCTAAAAATAATAAACAGTAAAAAAAAGATTAATTAATAATAAATTCTTAAAGTAAATTTAAAAAAATTAAATAAATTAAATACAGTAAAAAATAAAAACTCATATTTTGGTGTATTTGAAATCCTGCCAGCCAACAGCTCATCCTCTGTTATTGATCCCTGGAGGTGTGTGTGTGTGTGTGTGTGTGTGTGTGATTACAGTAGAACGTTTTAATGAGTGATGACATCACACTGCCACTCAGACCATCTGTCTCGCTTTGGGAACATGAATAAATGATAAATCCCACTTTTCATGTCAGGACATGAAGCCATGATGTGACGGCAGCTCTCTCTCTCTCTCTCTCTCTCACACACACACACACACACACACACACACACACACACACACTAACCGCTAACATGCTAACACAAGTCTGTCAGAGTACTAAAATGTGCATAAATGTGGCGTCAGGAGTTCCAGTGATGTGACACAAAATATTCAGTGAATGAAGAGTCAAAGTTAAATGGATAATTGATTAATCAGTGTCAGCCATTTTCTTTAAAGAAAAATCAAAATGTGAACCTTTCCTGGTTTCTGAGGACGCCATGTTGGCTTTTATGATCCGACTATTTTAACATGTTAGAGACCAAACATCTCATTGATTAAATAATGCAAACAAACATTAAATACAGACTGCAAGTGCACCAAAGCTGATGTCAAGAAACCCTGAACATTTTCTGACTTAAGTCAAAACAAGACTTTAAACCAGCTGTTTGTGCCCCAAAGTGTTGTTCAGGAGTTCTTAACTCTTTGAGTGCCATCGACGAAAAAACAATACGTCAAAGTGGTTTTTCAGCAGCAGAGCACTGATCATGGTCTCACACAGCCTGTGAGTAATGCTGGGGCTTCTGGGAGATGTAGTCAGAGCATAAAGAGACGGTATACACCACAGAGATCAAAACAGGAAGTGGAGACAATCGAGATTAGAGAGCAAAACAAACAGAATGTGGAGAAAAAGTGGTGATTTTGGTGAAAGTGTCCTCTACTCTACCTCTGATAAAACAAGAATGGAACAAGGTAAAAACAAACATTTTTTTATGATGAAATAGAGAGTCTCTTCTTTCATTTGAGATATTCACTGTTTTCAGAGTCATAGTACAAAACAGATTCATAGAAACACAGTCAGTCAGAAAGAATGAGCCTGTTTATTAGCCCTCATGTTAATCATCATCATCATCTTCCTCTTCCTCGGCCACCGACAGTCTCGTGGCTCGGGTTCATTCACAACTCTATCGGTCAATAGAATCTAATAGAAAAATCTGCAGGTTACAGTTAGGACGTCTGTCCGTTAGAAAAACAACAGAAACCAAGAAACCCAAAGGCTCCCCGTCGCCCCTGCAGAATGAGGGGTCGGGACTAGGAAGATCTGAACCGGGGTGGATGGCTGAGGCCAGGTCCAGTCCCGGTTCTGGGTCCAGACACCAAGCCACCGTCCACGCCGGTGTTTTCTTAATTATTTTTTCGGGAAGTAAAATCCCGTCACTACAGCTCTGCTTGTCTCAGAGCCACCACGCTAACAAACTGCAGGGACCGTTCAACACAGCGCTACTGCTAACATGATCACATGGCCCGATAACAGACGTGTTGAGACAAAAAAAACAAAACAAAAAAAAAACAACAAATCCCGGCAACTTTTTAAAACGTGGCGACGTCCAGACGGACAGCGACAGACAGACAAGAAAAAATAGAGACAGTTAGCCTAGCAGTCTTGAGAAAATAACACATACTCAGCTTTTCTTTGCAAATCAGTTCGACACGTGAATTAAACAATATCATTTTTAACAGGATAACAAAGTACATTTTTAACTGGAGAGCACCCGCCAGAGAGTGGAAATTTACACAAACCATATCATCTTATCGACAAACTGAATACTCAGAGATTTAAATAGACCCCTGCACAGGAGGACTCATTATTATCGTCGTCATCATCATCATCATCACACATACAAGAAGCAGAACCACTGATTCAATACTCAACTCAACAGCCGCCAGATCTCCTCAACACAAGACAAACCTCTCTGTGGTCTGCTAACGGACACGGCCAACGAACACAGCAGTCTGCTAACGCACAAGTTTAGCTACGAGTTCACAACAGTTTAGCTCGCAAAAATTCATCTAACTCTGCAGCCGCATCGTGTCGAGAGAATCAGGGGGGATTTTTGAACGCTGACATGTAATATAAAGATGTTGCTTCCTTAGTTAGCCATAACTGATAAATGCATATTAAGCCTAAATTAGCTATTTGGAATTGTTTTATACCATAGCGGTAGTTAGTTAGCTGGTAAAATAAGACGGTTTTAACTAGCTGAAAGGACAATATTTGTATTTACTGGGTTTACTGTTTTATTTAGAGCAACAGCATTTTTTTCACTTGTTCGCAGACAAGTCTAGTCTGACGTAAATGTTTTCATCTCAATATTTACGATATGTCGCGTGCACACAGTTAGCTAAACTTCCAGCTCCACTAACAGGATGGAAACAGTTCAGCCTTCAGCTTAATTTAACAACCAAACATCTGTAACGCGTGTACTGTAACTGACACCGCTAAGCTAACACCGCTGAACACTACGGAAAGATGTCGCTCCATTAGAATAGTAGATAAATGGATATATCAGCAGTTTGTTGGCAGGGGAAATGAGATGCATAGCAGAGAGGACATACGAGTGAAGGTTCTTTGGAGGCATTTCATTATTGGTTTGCTTGCTTTGCTTTTTTTTTTGTTGTTTTTTGTTTTTTCAATCGAAATGGGAGAAATTCCCAACATCAACAAATAACTCTAAGACGTATGTTCAGTAAAAGCTAACGCATACAGCTAACACAAACACATCAGACAGACATGTTTTCACCAAGAGACACCGTTCAGCTAATAAATCACAGCTAACAGAAACACATCAACCACCACATTCGCTCCGCTAATACACAGTTGAGGTAACGCACATCTTTTTGCTAAGTGCACGTTTAGCCAACGCGCTAGTTTAGCTAATACGTCGCTAATAGCATTGATAACTTCATTGTTCAGTTCTTAACACTTCTTTTACAAACAAACCGGAAAAGTAGAAATGCAGAATTAAGTTACAACAACAAGAATAAAGTTTCACTTTGTAAGAAAATAGTAATTTCCCCCCTTTTTGTAATGAAAGTTGAGTTGTGGGGAAACGTGTCGGCTGGAGGTTTAAATCCTGTGAGGACACAAACTGTTTGACCACAGAGAGATCTGGCTGGAACGCAATATAAATCGTCATTTATTCATCATTACATCATAAAAACTAAAGAATCACTATAGAGATACAGGAATAAGAACTATCATCAAACCAAAAGAAAACAGACGCGTCATTGCACCTCCAAGATGGCGACTAAACAGGTAAAACTAGATCGAGAACAAACAGACCCAGCGAGCACAAATTTAGTACAAAAAAACAGTTTTGTCTCCGAACGGTAAAACGTTTAATTTCCATCTGACGCTATTAAAATATTTCTATGCCAAAAAAATAAAATAAAAAAAAATAACTGAGAGTCAAGACACACACACACACACACAATCTGACGCATGCTTTAAAACATTATCATAAACAAAATAATAATAGTAATAATAATAATAATATCTGATTTTCTTACTCAAGACTGCTAAGCCTTATACCGTTTTCTTATTGGAAAATAAAACTAGACAAAATATAGATTATACTGGATTTTTTTTTTTGTTCAAAGCCACACTGATACATCTTTAAGTTCAAGTTTGATAAAAAATAAAACAAAAAGAAAAAACAGGTCTACACTGTGGAGAGAGACCAGAGGCTAGTCCAAAAAAATCTGCCCGACAAAATATCAACTTTGTAAGGTTAAAAAACAGAAAAGAAAAGAGTTCGTGATTTTTCAGTTAATCCTTAGTTTTTCTCTACAAAAGGAAGGAGGAAGCGGCAGAGCGTTGCTAGGAAACCCCGATTCGGTTGCCGTCGACGACCATCCGAGGCCTTCACTGGTGAGGGAGGAGCCTCTAGTGATCCTGGAGAGACAGGAAATTACATCATTGTTGGACTCGATTTTTATGTGAATTGAAACTTGGACACTTTAAGTGTTTTCAAACGGTGTGGCCCTTTAAATATTTTAAGTCTATTATTGTTTGTTTGATTTACGATTTAAATTCTTCAATTCATGTCTACAAAGTCTGAATATTTTAATAAAGACGGAAAGTAGTGAGGTTCTGATGTAGTGAAGTTTCTCCAAACCAGAACCTGCAACAGGTGAAGGACAGGTGGGCTGACTGCTTCCCATCAGCTTTCTGTGAGTTACCTGGATCTGGGCGGCGTTCCACAGGTAGGGCTGCTGTCTGTAGTATTCTGCTAACGCTGCAGTGTAGTCTGGCACCGAACTCTGCTGAGAGGACTGACCTGCAGGTAGAGAACAGAGCACCTGAGCAGGTAGAGAACAGAGCACCTGAGCAGGTAGAGGACAGAGCGCCTGAGCAGGTAGAGAACAGAGCACCTGAGCAGGTAGAGGACAGAGCGCCTGAGCAGGTAGAGAACAGAGCGCCTGAGCAGGTAGAGGACAGAGCACCTGAGCAGGTAGAGGACAGAGCACCTGAGCAGGTAGAGGACAGAGCACCTGAGCAGGTAGAGGACAGAGCAGGTAGAGGACAGAGCGCCTGAGCAGGTAGAGGACAGAGCACCTGAGCAGGTAGAGAACAGAGCACCTGAGCAGGTAGAGGACAGAGCGCCTGAGCAGGTAGAGAACAGAGCACCTGAGCAGGTAGAGGACAGAGCGCCTGAGCAGGTAGAGAACAGAGCGCCTGAGCAGGTAGAGGACAGAGCGCCTGAGCAGGCAGAGGACAGAGCGCCTGAGCAGGTAGAGGACAGAGCGCCTGAGCAGGTAGAGGACAGAACGCCTGAGCAGGCAGAGGACAGAGCACCTGAGCAGGTAGAGGACAGAGCGCCTGAGCAGGTAGAGGACAGAGCACCTGAGCAGGTAGAGGACAGAGCGCCTGAGCAGGTAGAGGACAGAGCGCCTGAGCAGGTAGAGGACAGAACGCCTGAGCAGGCAGAGGACAGAGCGCCTGAGCAGGCAGAGGACAGAGCGCCTGAGCAGGTAGAGGACAGAGCGCCTGAGCAGGTAGAGGACAGAGCGCCTGAGCAGGTAGAGGACAGAGCACCTGAGCAGGTAGAGGACAGAGCGCCTGAGCAGGTAGAGGACAGAGCGCCTGAGCAGGTAGAGGACAGAACGCCTGAGCAGGTAGAGGACAGAGCGCCTGAGCAGGTAGAGGACAGAGCACCTGAGCAGGTAGAGGACAGAGCAGGTAGAGGACAGAGCGCCTGAGCAGGTAGAGAACAGAGCACCTGAGCAGGTAGAGGACAGAGCAGGCAGAGGACAGAGCGCCTGAGCAGGTAGAGAACAGAGCACCTGAGCAGGTAGAGGACAGAGCAGGCAGAGGACAGAGCGCCTGAGCAGGTAGAGGACAGAGCAGGCAGAGGACAAAGCGCCTGAGCAGGTAGAGGACAGAGCAGGCAGAGGACAGAGCACCTGAGCAGGTAGAGGACAGAGCAGGCAGAGGACAAAGCGCCTGAGCAGGTAGAGGACAGAGCGCCTGAGCAGGCAGAGGACAGAGCGCCTGAGCAGGCAGAGGACAGAGCGCCTGAGCAGGTAGAGGACAGAGCAGGCAGAGGACAGAGCACCTGAGCAGGCAGAGCACCTGAGCAGGTAGAGGACAGAGCACCTGAGCAGGCAGAGGACAAAGCGCCTGAGCAGGCAGAGGACAGAGCGCCTGAGCAGGCAGAGGACAGAGCGCCTGAGCAGGCAGAGGACAAAGCGCCTGAGCAGGTAGAGGACAGAGCGCCTGAGCAGGTAGAGGACAGAGCGCCTGAGCAGGCAGAGGACAGAGCAGGTAGAGGACAGAGCGCCTGAGCAGGTAGAGGACAGAGCACCTCTGTCCTCTACCTGTTCAGGTACTCTGTTCTGTTCAGGTACTCTGTCCTCTACCTGTTCAGGTACTCTGTTCTGTTCAGGTACTCTGTTCTCTACCTGTTCAGGTACTCTGTTCTGTTCAGGTACTCTGTCCTCTACCTGCTCAGGTACTCTGTTCTGTTCAGGTACTCTGTCCTCTACCTGTTCAGGTACTCTGTTCTGTTCAGGTACTCTGTCCTCTACCTGCTCCCTCCTGTTTAACACTCTCTCACTGCATGTACTTTTGTTTAGCATTAGCTCTGTTTCGTTACTAGGCAGACAGACAGGTGGACAGACAGGTGGACAGCGTACTCTGTTTCTTGTAGTAGTCCTCCCAGGCCTTACTGTAGTCTGTCATCAAGCTCTGAGGCTGGTTCTGCTGACCTGAAGACACACAGGATAGTTTTAGTGGCATATTTCAGGTTTTCCATTTTACTCCACATAAAACATAAAGTCAAATCATGTTGTCATCACGATGAAGTGAGTGTGGAGGTGGATCACCAGGGTCTTGTTGTCCAGGGTTCTGCCAGCTGGTCTGGTAGGTGTTTCCCCAGACACCAGTGAGGAAGGTCTGACCGCTGCCACAGCTGCCAAACAAACAACATAACAACAATAAAACATCACAGAGCAGCTCCATGTCTGATCATTCAGGTCAGTATCAGATATCAGGTCTTACTTCTGGTGGGCAGTGGGACCCTGGGTGAAGGGACTGAAGCCGAACCCTCCATTACTCATGATACCTGAACCCTGAGGGGACAGGGAACAAAACAGTCCACCTGAAATCTGACACAAGAAAACCTTCTGGATCTCAAAGACAAAGAAACGTGAGACTCTGGATGTGATTTAATAAAAACATCCGTTAAATCTCACGATTTTTGAGCGGAGTTTGGTGCTCACACCTCAGCTGAGTGGAACTGTATTTCTATTCGTGTTGATTTAATTTAAAAAGATTTACTTCTTATTTTTGTGCAATATTTCACATTTCTCTCTCCCAGAAGATGTAACAATACTGATAATAAAATGAATAAAGAATAAACGCCCCTCATAAATCAAAAAAGTCAACTGGACTGTTTGAGGTTTGTTGAAGACGTGTCTCCTCTTCATCATCTTCAAGAAGCTCCTTCAGTTCTGACTGGTCCAGAGTCCAGATCCTCCTGTTGGAGCAGAAACCTGCAGACCAACAGGTGGGAGTGTCTGTCCCTCCCACCCTGATGAGAGCCGTTCAGGTGAGCTGCACTCAGGTGTGAATGGCTGCTGAGGTCAGTACACAGTAGTTAGTCCTCCTCCTCTGCTCAGAGATGGTTTCTCCAGTTTGACACAAATGTCTTCTTCAACTCCTCTCTCAAACCATCTGTCTTCCCTGGATAAAACCTGGACATGACTGTCCTCAGAGCAGGCGTCCTCAGGTGTCCTCAAAGGAGGGGGCTCTCTTGTGCTGAGTCATACTCTTGTGGAGCTCTTGTTTGGTCTCCACCAATGTACCAGTCACTACATTCTTCACTGAATTGGACAGCAAACACTACATTACTGTGTTTGTGTCCTGGTGTTGTGTCCTCTGGTGGACCAGCTTCTGTCTCAGTGTTACCTGGGTTGAAGTTCATGGTGTTTTCTGGAAATCCTCTTGAATTTTTCCTAATCTCCAGTAATGTAGGAGATGTTTGTCCTCCCTCTCCTGTTCATTGTTGTTTCTCTTGTTGGTCTTCACAAAGGTCCAGTGTGGATAGCCACATGTCTTCAGAGCATTCCTGATTCACCTTTCCTTCTGTCCTGGATGTTTTGGACCCGGTGGTTCAGGGTCCTGATGACCCCTACCTTGTGCTGCAGTGGGTGGTGAGAAACAAACAGAAGGTTCTGGTCTGTGGGGTTTCTGTTCGCCTCCTTTTTGCTCTTTTTGATTCACCTCCACCTGGATGACTGAGAACCTACAATGTTCCTCACAAAGGGGTTAGGACCGACTCAGTGGTAATGAACCTGAGTCACTGTTTGACAGGTACGATGAGCTACAAGTGTGTTTGGTCACGACGGAGATGTGCTTGCTTTGCTTACCCCGATCTTGTCGTCTATGAGCTGGCGGGCCAGGTCCATCTGCTGGGCGGTGCCTCTGATGGTGAAGACCCTGGTGTTGGGGTCGGTGGAGGGTGGAGGGTTCCTCTGCAGCTCCACGTGGGCTCCAGACTGCTGGTTGATGCTCTTGATGGTTTCTCCACCTGCAGACACACCTGGTGCTTAAGGTCAGGACATCTGACAGCCCAGAGGAGGACCAGAGTTCACAGCAAGCGCTGCTAGTGCTGCTAACGCTGCTAATACTGCTAATGCTGTTAACGCTGTTGGTGCTGCGAGTGTTGCTAACGGTGCTAGTGCTGCTATCGCTGCTGGTGCTGCTGGTGCTGCTAACGCTGCTAGTACTGCTAATGCTGTTAACGCTGTTGGTGCTGCGAGTGTTGCTAACGGTGCTAGTGCTGCTATCGCTGCTGGTGCTGCTAACGCTGCTAGTACTGCTAATGCTGTTAACGCTGTTGGTGCTGCTAACGCTGCTAGTGTTGCTAACGCTGCTAGTGCTGCTATCGCTGCTGGTGCTGCTAACGCTGCTAGTACTGCTAATGCTGTTAACGCTGTTGGTGCTGCTAACGCTGCTAGTGTTGCTAACGCTACTAGTGCTGCTAACGCTGCTGGTGCTGCTAATGCTGCTAGTGTTGCTAACGCTGCTAGCGTTGCTAGTGCTGCTAGCGTTGCTAGTGCTGCTAACGCTGCTAGTGCTGCTGGTGCTGCTAACACTGTTGGTGCTGCTAGTGTTGCTAACGCTGCTACTGCTGCTAGTGTTGCTAGTGCTGCTAGTGTTGCTAATGCTGCTAGCGCTGCTAGTGCTGCTAACCCTGCTGGTGTTGCTAACCCTGCTGGTGTTGCTAACCCTGCTGGTGTTGCTAGTGCTGCTAATGCTGGTAGTGTTGCTAATGCTGCTAGTGCTGCTAATGCTGCTAACCCTGCTAGTGTTGCTAGTGCTACTAATGCTGGTAGTGTTGCTAATGCTGCTAGTGCTGCTAATGCTGCTAGTGCTGCTAACATTTTAAATGTACATTAAACAATGTTATAGCATTTTAATGTTGATGGAGAATTAAAATATCAACGTTATGAAGGAAATATCTGCTGACAGGCCTGAGAGTCAACAACAGGAAACAATTCATGAGAATGTTGACGACCAATTATTTCTCCTGTTACTCCTCTTTCACTACTTTCAGTCCTCCTCCCTCTCCTGCTCCTCCTCCCTCCCTCAGTCTCTCCTGCTCCTCCTCCTCTCCCTCCCTCACTCCTGCTCCTCCTCCTCTCCCTCCCTCCTTCACTCCTGCTCCTCCTTCTCTCCCTCGCGTCTTCCTCTCCCTCCCTCCCTCACTCACTCACTCTCTCCTGCTCCTCCTCCTCTCCCTCCCTCACTCCTCCTCTCCCTCCCTCCCTCACTCTCTCCTGCTCCTCCTCCTCTCCCTCCCTCACTCACTCTCTCCTGCTCCTCCTCCTCTCCCTTCCTCCCTCACTCACTCTCTCCTGCGCTTCCTCCTCTCCCTCCCTCCCTCACTCTCTCCTGCTCCTCCTCCTCTCCCTCCCTCCCTCACTCTCTCCTGCTCCTCCTCCTCTCCCTCCCTCCCTCACTCTCTCCTGCTCCTCCTCCTCTCCCTCCCTCACTCACTCTCTCCTGCGCTTCCTCCTCTCCCTCCCTCCCTCATTCACTCTCTCCTGCGCTTCCTCCTCTCCCTCCCTCCCTCACTCGCTCCTACTCCTCCTCCTCTCCCTCCCTCACTCACTCTCTCCTGCTCCTCCTCCTCTCCCTCCCTCATTCACTCTCTCCTGCGCTTCCACCTCTCCCTCCCTCCCTCCCTCACTCACTCTCTCCTGCACCTCCTCCTCTCCCTCCCTCACTCACTGTCTCCTGCGCTTCCTCCTCTCCCTCCCTCCCTCACTCTCTCCTGTTCCTCCTCCTCTCCCTCCCTCACTCACTCTCTCCTGCGCTTCCTCCTCTCCCTCCCTCCCTCACTCTCTCCTGTTCCTCCTCCTCTCCCTCCCTCACTCACTCTCTCCTGCTCCTCCTCCTCTCCCTCCCTCACTCACTCTCTCCTGCGCTTCCTCCTCTCCCTTCCTCCCTCACTCACTCTCTCCTGCTCCTCCTCCTCTCCCTCCCTCATTCACTCTCTCCTGCGCTTCCTCCTCTCCCTTCCTCCCTCACTCACTCTCTCCTGCGCTTCCTCCTCTCCCTCCCTCCCTCCCTCACTCACTCTCTCCTGCTCCTCCTCCTCTCCCTCCTGCTCCTCCTCCCTCCCTCCCTCCCTCCCTCCTGCTCCTCCTCAGGTCAGCAGAATATCCTGAGGTCATTAACTCTTTGTTAACCAAATGAGGAGTCCATTAATGGACCTTTTATGAGGTGAAAAGACTCAGAGTGAGCAGAAATCTCACTGTTGAATAAATCTCCATATTGTTCAGACTTCAGCTCTACATTTATTCTGCTTTTATTTATTGTCAGCAGGTTTGACTTGATTTCCCTATAACGTCACATGTATTTATAAAATGTTTGACTTTTAGCAGCTTTGAATCATTTTGGTCCTGGTTTAACTTATTTCATTTGATGAAAGGTTTCATATTAAAGTGGTTTCTCAAATTTAATTTTGAAAAACAACATTATTATTTTCCTGATTATTTCCAACATATTATCTAATATTACATCATGCACATTAATCATTAATTAACTATTTCTTACTTTTAGCTGTTATTTGAAATATCTGCCATCTAATCTAGCTTATATTTTAAGTAAATTTCAGTTTGTTTTAAACTCTAAAAGTAAATCTGCAGCTTCAGTGTGTGTGTGTGTGTGTGCAGACAGTAGCACATTCATCAGTATTGTCCAATAGAAAGTCCTGACCAACAATAGACCACCAGACACACAGAAACAGACCATATGGTGTCTAAACATTCAGTACTTGACGTTTCTTTTTTCTCTCCTGTGCTTTTATTTTGGAAGCTGCTGCTCGACCCTCTTGACCTCCACACACACACACACACACACACAGTGAATGCCTGATGTTTTTAAGTGTTTCTTAAATGGAGTGTGGTTGGTGGCTGATGGAGCTCTTTATGACTTCAATGAAAACACAAACAACAACCAGCTCACTTCCTGCCTAAAAGTCCTCAGATCAAATCTGTTCTGCTTCTAACTGATGGAAATGAGCTTTTCTCTCTTTGTGATGCTACAGATTTTAAGTGTTGAATTTTTTTGCTTATCATGCTTATCCTAAATTAGTTTTAACTTCTTCAGATGCTTTGGTTAACCCTCAGCAACCCTCATGATCACAGTTTGATCAGTTAAAGTTGTTAAAGTTAAAGCAGCTCTACAGCAGTAGACCATAAGAGTGCACCTTTTCACTTGTTTTATTCATTTACTGGAGGCTCATCATTTTCTCTATTTATTCCCCTTCATAAAACAATGGAATAATTGTTTTCTGAAAAACTCAACGGCTGCAGCTTAATGTCAGATACATATTTCTGTGTGAACAGATGTGTCATAAAGACTTCCTGTTTCCATGTGGCATCACGCCGTCTCTTCCTACCTTTGCCGATGACCAGGCCACACTTGTCAGCTGGGATGGTGTAGGTCACTTCCTGTAGTGGACCAGGGGAGCCCATTGTCCAATCACTGCGACCTCTGACCCTCCCGCCCCGCAGAGCAGAGCCGAACCCATCACGTTCCTACAGAAACCAAAGATATGTAATATGGTTATGGATCACCTGAAGACTCACCTGTGTGTGTGTGCTAGTGCTGCTAACGCTGCTAGTATTGCTAATGCTGTTGGTGCTGCTAACGCTGCTAGTACTGCTAATGCTGTTGGTGCTGCTAACCCTGCTAGCGTTGATAACGCTGCTAGTGTTGCTAATGCTACTAGTGCTGCTAACATTTTAAATGTACATTAAACAATGTTATAGCATTTTAATGTTGATGGAGAATTAAAATATCAACGTTATGAAGGAAATATCTGCTGACAGGCCTGAGAGTCAACAACAGGAAACAATTCATGAGAATGTTGACAACCAATTATTTCTCCTGTTACTCCTCTTTCACTACTTTCAGTCCTCCTCCCTCTCCTGCTCCTCCTCTCTTCTCCTCCACCTCTCCTGCTCCTCCTCTCTTCTCCTCTACCTCTCCTGCTCCTCCTCCTCCTCCCTTACTCTCTCCTGCTCCTCCTCCCTCCCTCACTCACTCTCTCTCCTGCTCCTCCTCCCTGCCTCACTCTCTCTCCTGCTCCTCCTCCTCTCCCTCCCTCCCTCACTCTCTCCTGCTGCTCCTCCTCTCCCTCCCTCTATCCTGCTCCTCCTCTCCCTCCCTCTATCCTGCTCCTCCTCTCCCTTCCTCACTCACTTTCTCTCTCCTGCTCCTCCTCTCCCTCCCTCACTCTCTCCTGCTGCTGCTCCTCTCCCTCCCTCCCTCACTCTCTCCTGCTGCTCCTCCTCCTCTCCCTCACTCACTCTCTCTCTCTCTTGCTCCTCCTCCTCTCCCTCCCTCACTCTCTCCTGCTGCTCCTCCTCCTCCTCCTCTCCCTCACTCACTCTCTCTCTCTCCTGCTCCTCCTCCTCTCCCTCCCTCATTCACTCTCTCCTGCGCTTCCACCTCTCCCTCCCTCCCTCCCTCACTCACTCACTCTCTCCTGCACCTCCTCCTCTCCCTCCCTCACTCACTGTCTCCTGCGCTTCCTCCTCTCCCTCACTCACTCTCTCTCTCTCCTGCTCCTCCTCCTCTCCCTCCCTCACTCTCTCCTGCTGCTCCTCCTCTCCCTCCCTCAGTCACTCTCTTCTCCTCCTCCTCTCCCTCCCTCACTCTCTCCTGCTGCTCCTCCTCCTCTCCCACACTCACTCTCTCTCTCTCCTGCTCCTCCTCCTCTCCCTCCCTCACTCTCTCCTGCTGCTGCTCCTCCTCCTCTCCCTCAGTCACTCTCTTCTCCTCCTCCTCTCCCTCCCTCACTCTCTCCTGCTGCTCCTCCTCTCCCTCCCTCAGTCACTCTCTTCTCCTCCTCCTCTCCCTCCCTCACTCTCTCCTGCTGCTGCTCCTCCTCTCCCTCCCTCCCTCACTCTCTCCTGCTGCTCCTCCTCCTCCTCTCCCTCACTCTCTCTCTCTCCTGCTCCTCCTCCTCCTCCTCTCCCTCACTCTCTCTCTCTCCTGCTCCTCCTCCTCCTCCTGTCCCTCACTCTCTCTCTCTCCTGCTCCTCCTCCTCTCCCTCCCTCCCTATCTCCTGATGCTCCTCCTCTCCCTCCCTCCTTCCCTCACTCACTCTCTTCTCCTCCTCTCCCTCCCTCACTCACTCTCTCCTGCTCCTCCTCCTCTCCCTAACTCACTCATTCTCTCCTGCTCTTCCTCCTCTCTCCCTCACTCACTCATTCTCTCCTGCTCTTCCTCCTCTCTCTCCCTCACTCACTCACTCTCTCCTGCTCCTCCTCCTCTCCCTCCCTCCCTCACTCTCTCCTGCTGCTCCTCCTCTCCTGCTGCTCCTCCTCTCCCTCCCTCACTCACTTTCTCTCTCCTGCTCCTCCTCCCTCACTCACTTTCGCTCTCCTGCTCCTCCTCCCTCCCTCACTCTCTCCTGCTCCTCCTCCTCTCCCTCCCTGACTCACTCTCTCCTGCTCCTCCTCCTCTCACTCCCTGACTCACTCTCTCCTGCGCCTCCTCCTCTCCCTCCCTCACTCATTCTCTCCTGCTCCTCCTCCTCCTCTCCCTCCCTCCTGCTCCTCCATCACATTCCTACAGAAACCAAATACATGTAATGCGGTTATGGATCACCTGTAGACTCACGTGTGTGTGTGTGTGTGTGTGTGTGTCACCTGTGCGGTCTGGATGAGCTCGTTGATGAGGTGGACAGCATGTTGGCAGCGGTCTGGCTGACCCATCACCATGGCAACACGCTCTGGGCTGATGCCATCATCTTGAGGACAACAGAGGGGTCAGAGGTCAAGAGGTGGTCACTTCAACGGCCTTTAATCTGGATCACACCATTCTGGATCACACTGTCAGACTGGTCTAGACCGGATTATACTGGTTTAAACAGACCAGTTTCGACTGGATTATACTGGTGTAAACAGAGCAGTTTAGACTGGATTATACTGGTTTAAACAGAGCAGTTTAGACTGGATTATACTGGTTTAAACAGACCAATTTCGACTGGATTATACTGGTTTAAACAGACCAGTTTCGACTGGATTATACTGGTGTAAACAGACCAGTTTCGACTGGATTATACTGGTGTAAACAGACCAGTTTAGACTGGATTATACTGGTGTAAACAGACCTGCTTTAAACTGGATTCGGACTCCTGCATCGTTCTGGATCTTCTTGATCATCTCTCCGTTCCTGCCGATTACGATGCCGACGGCGAATCTGGGAACGGGGACCTGCAGAGAGATGGACTAGACATGAATGTACCTTTTAAAAAGTGACCCAAAAATGGAAGCTCAAACATGCTAGCTGCTAACGAATGCTAACAGTGTGCTTTTGTTTGTGCGTGTCGTACGTCCAGGCTGGTTCCTCCCAGGCGGGCGCTGAAGTCGCTGCGCCCTGACCTGAAATCTCCGTCCTTCTCCCGGATCACCTCCAGCACCAACTCCCTGGCTGCCTGCAGGAGCGGAGAGGAGGTAAGCTGATCTGCAACTTCCTGTTTATTATTGTGCCTCCAAAGAGTACAACAAGTAGACCAATATGTCAAAATAAGAGGATGACAAAGGTAAGGAAGTAAATAAAACGGACCAACCGGTGGAATGAAGATAGCAGAAGAATTATACCATGAACAGAAGTGATAATGCACATTAATCCATCAAAAACTACTGCACATGTAGACGAGGAGAAGTGTTATTGTTCTGTTCAGGTGAAGGTTCACTTCTGATGAGGAGACCTTCTCTGTTTATACCTGGACTTTGTACGGGTCTCCAGAGATACGCAGAGGTTTGTCTGCTCCTGTTGGCATTGGACCATCCTGGATCATCATCATCTTCACCCCTGCTCTCTCCTGACACACAACAACAACAACAACAACAACAACCATGACAAGGTGTCACAGAAACGCCTCAGGTGTCCGTGGTGTCATGGCGCCCGATATGCTGGCTGTCCGTCACGCTACCTGCAGCTGTTTGATGGTGTCTCCTCCTCGGCCAATCACCAGCCCCACCTTGCTGGCCGGGATCAGCATCTCCTGCACAGAGGCTCCACCCTCGCTGTCGCCATGGAAACCTGGACCGTTTCTGCAACGATCCACGATCTGGACCAGCAGACGTTTTGCCTGCCTGGAGAGAGAGAGAGAGAGAGAGAGAGAGAGAGAGAGAGACCGAGAGCAGGTGAGCGGCAGGTGGGGTGGACAGGTAAAGGTGGAGGAGGATGTTTACAAACTCACTCGATGCTCTCTGGAGTTCCAGTCAGGGAACATGGCCGCTCCATCAGACCGCCGCTGTCTGCAAACAAACAGACAAAAACAAACAGGTAAACATGAGAAGAATGAAGCTCTATATTTTCAATCTCATGCTTTTTATTTTGTTTTGAACATTTCCTGGTTTCTTTCTCCTCTATGACAGTAAACTGAGTATCTTTGAAACACTGATCCACACTGTTAACAACTAGTTATTTAATCCACCATGAAAAAAATGGCTCCTTGCGCTCCTACAGCTGTTAAATAATTTGCTTAACATCTAGAGAACAACATGAAAACCTGTGGAGGAGTAAAGCCTGCAGACACTCAGACTCACCAGCAGCAATCTGGATCTTACAGCCAGACTCCAGCTGGATCCTGGTGATCTGCTCACCTCCTCTTCCAATAACTGGAGGATGAGAGGAGAGCGATCAATGAGCGATCAATGAGGGAGCAATGAGCGATCAATGAGTGATCAATGAGGGATCAATGAGCGATCAATGGGGGATCAATGAGGGAACAATGAGCGATCAATGAGGGAGCAATGGTTTATTATCATAAAGTTCAGTCTGAAGTTTAAACATAGGACCTTAGTGGGAAGTCAAGACGAACAGTCTGTGTTAAGATAAAATGTTCCATCTCAGGTTCTGGATCAGGTTAAAGGTTCTGGATCAGGTTAAAGGTTAAAGGTTCTGGATCAGGTTAAAGGTTAAAGGTTCTGGATCAGGTTAAAGGTTCTGGATCAGGTTAAAGGTTAAAGGTTCTGGATCAGGTTAAAGGTTAAAGGTTCTGGATCAGGTTAAAGGTTCTGGATCAGCTTAAAGGGTTAAGGGATGAAAACGTTGAACAGTGAAGATGAAGTGGAACGTGGTGTCTAGGATGTGACTGGAGATCAGAGGTCATACTCACTGAAGCCCACCATCCTGTCAGGAACCTTGTAGTCCTCTGTGAGCACCCTGCTGCAACACAGTGTTTGTGTGTCAATAAGTGATTATAGTGATGCTGCCGGCAACAGAGCGGATCTATAAACACTTTTCTACGGCTGCACTCTGACTGATATTTGCAAACAGGAATATGAATGTGAACACAAGTCACAGCGTGAGGATCATTATTAGCCAGCTGGCTGATCAATAAGTGCTGCTGATCGTACCTCTGATGGGCCATGGCTGCTAGCTGGTTTCCTACTGGGAGACAGAGACACACATTAGAACCAATAAGGACTGGAAACCTGGTCCTGCTTTTATTATCGGCAACACAAAAACAACTAAACACCAAAAGCTACGACCCCGGTTCAAAGTTTAGAGTTAGGTAAATGATTCTAGCTCAGCTAAAGGTTCTTGATCAATTAATGGTTCTGGTTCAGTTTAAAGGTTCTGGCTCAGGTTAAGGGTTCTAACTGAGGTTAAGGGTTCTAGTTCAGGTTAAGTGTTTGAGCTCAGGCTAAATGTTCTGGTTCAGGTTCTGAATGTTAGCTGGTGTTTGGAACGTCCTACAAACACATCAGAGTTCATTCCCACATGGAGAACCAACACGTGTGGTTCCTTCACAGTTCCTCCTCACCTCCGTCCTCGCCTGGTCGCTTCTGGCCGGCGTAGTACAGCGAGGGTTCCACACTTCCTGAGGAGCTGTTGAGGTGAGACATGGCTTCTCCACCCATCTTACCCACCATCTGCTGACACAGAGAAACACCTGTAACACCTGAGGCAATGCTATCATAACGATGCAGTGTTAGCAACACAGCTAACAGGAGAAAGGCTCTGTTTATAGAAGGTGGTTATTTTGTTTTCATCATCATTTTACTGCACTACCCTAGTACTATCTACTACTACTATGCAGTACTACTGTATGTGTGCAGGGGTACACTGAATCCAGAAAGTATTCACATTTTCACGTTACAGCCCTTTTCTGAATAAATTCATTTTCCCTCAAAACTCTACACACAACACAAACCTTTGTGACAACATGAAGAAAGTCTCACAAATTCATTAAAAATAAAAACCAGGTTTTCACTCAAAGTTGAGCTCAGGTTCTTCCTGTTTCCACTGATCATCCTTGAGATGTTCCTGCAGATCAACTGGAGTCTAAATAAGGTCCCTCACTAGACAGAGCACGTCAGAGCACAAAGGAACTGTCTGTAGACCTCCAGGACAGGACTGTCTCCAGGCACATATGTGGAGAAAGATCCAGAAAAGTTTCTGCTGCTCTGAAGGTCCAGTGAGCTCAGTGGTCTCCATCATCCATTTAGAGCTGGCCAGACGTCTAAACTGAGCAATTGGGCAGAAGGGCCCTACTCAGGGAGGTGACCAAGAACCTGATGGTCACTCTGTCAGAGCTACAGTGTTCCTCTGTGGCGAGAGGAGAGCCTTCCAGAAGGACAACCATCTCTGCAGCAATCCACCAGTTAGGCCTGTATGGTAGAGTGTCCAGAAGACACGCATGAGTAAAAAACACATGGCAGTCCACCTGGAGTTTGACAAGATGTACCTGAAGGAATAAAATCCTCTGGTCTGATGACACAACGACTGAACTGTTTGGTGTCAACAGCATCCCTACAGTGAAGCCTGGTTGCGGCAGCATCATGCTGTGAGGAACTGGAGACTAGTCAGTATAGAGGGAAAGATGAAAGCAGCAATGTTCACAGAGCTCCTAGATGAAAAGCTGCTCCAGAGCTCTGGACCTCAGACTGGAGCGACGGTTCATCTTCCAGCAGGAAAACAACCCTCAGCACACAGCCAAGATATCAGAGGAGGCTTCAGGACAACTCTGTGGATGTCCTGGAGTGGTCCAGCCAGAGCCAGACTGGGATCTGAACATGTGGAGAGATCTGAAACACTTCCCATCCAGACTGATGGAGCTGGAGAGGAGCTGCAAAGAGGAATGGAGCAAACTGTCCAAAGAGAGGAGAGCCAAGCTGGAGGCTGGATCATGTTCAGAAAGACTGGAAGCTGGAGATGCTGCTGAAGGCTGAGAGCACTGATGACAGCTGATTTATTAGAGTTTAGTTTAATAAAGGTGATGACATTTCAAAAAAAGACTTTCTTCATGTTGACACAATGAGATGATGATGCACTGCAAACCTTCACTGCTGCTACCTGCTGCCCTCACCTGGATCACTACAATACATAATCACACCTGATACATGAACACACCTGTAAAGCCCTGAACACACATGGACTCACCTGTAAAGCCATGAAAACACACATGGACACACCTGTAAAGCCCTGAACACACATGGACTCACCTGTAAAGCCATGAAAACACACATGGACACACCTGTAAAGCCCTGAACACGCACGGACACACCTGTTAAGCCCTGAACACACACATGGACACACCTGTAAAGCCCTGAAAAATACACATGGACACACCTGTTAAGCCCTGAACACGCACGGACACACCTGTTAAGCCCTGAACACACACGGACACACCTGTAAAGCCCTGAACACACCTGTAAAGCCCTGAACACGCACGGACACACCTGTAAAGCCCTGAACACACACGGACACACCTGTAAAGCCCTGAACACGCATGGACACACCTGTAAAGCCCTGAACACACCTGTAAAGCCCTGAACACGCACGGACACACCTGTAAAGCCCTGAACACACACGGACACACCTGTAAAGCCCTGAACACGCACGGACACACCTGTAAAGCCCTGAACACGCATGGACACACCTGTAAAGCCCTGAACACGCATGGACACACCTGTAAAGCCCTGAATACGCATAGACACACCTGTAAAGCCCTGAATACGCATGGACACACCTGGAAAGCCCTGAATACGCATAGACACACCTGTAAAGCCCTGAATACGCATGGACACACCTGGAAAGCCCTGAACACACACATGAATGCACCTGTAATGCCCTGAATACGCATGGACACACCTGTAAAGCCCTGAACACGCATGGACACACCTGTAAAGCCCTGAACACGCATGGACACACCTGGAAAGCCCTGAACACAAACATGAACACACCTGTAAAGCCCTGAATACGCATGGACACACCTGTAAAGCCCTGAATACGCATGGACACACCTGTAAAGCCCTGAATACGCATGGACACACCTGTAAAGCCCTGAATACGCATAGACACACCTGTAAAGCCCTGAATACACAAATGAACGCACCTGTAAAGCCCTGAACACGCATGGACACACCTGTAAAGCCCTGAAAACACATGGACACACCTGTAAAGCCCTGAAAACACATGGACACACCTGTAAAGCCCTGAACACACATGAACACACCTGTAAAGCCCTGAACACACATGAACACACCTGTAAAGCCCTGAACACACATGGACACACCTGTAAAGCCATGAAAACACACGGACACACCTGTAAAGCCCTGAAAACACACAGACACACCTGTAAAACCCTGAACACACACGGACACACCTGTAAAGCCATGAAAACACACACGGACACACCTGTAAAGCCCTGAAAACACATGGACACACCTGTAAAGCCCTGAAAACACACATGGACACACCTGTAAAGCCCTGAAAACACACATGGACACACCTGTAAAGCCCTGAACACACATGGACACACCTGTAAAGCCCTGAACACACATGGACACACCTGTAAAGCCCTGAACACACATGGACACACCTGTAAAGCCCTGAAAACACACATGGACACACCTGTAAAGCCCTGAACACACACGGACACACCTGTAAAGCCCTGAACACACATGGACACACCTGTAAAGCCCTGAAAACACACATGGACACACCTGTAAAGCCCTGAACACACACATGGACACACCTGTAAAGCCCTGAAAACACACGGACACACCTGTAAAGCCCTGAAAAATACACATGGACAACACCTGTAAAGCCCTGAACACGCACGGACACACCTGTTAAGCCCTGAACACGCACGGACACACCTGTTAAGCCCTGAACACACACGGACACACCTGTAAAGCCCTGAGCACACCTGTAAAGCCCTGAACACGCACGGACACACCTGGAAAGCCCTGAATACGCACGGACACACCTGTAAAGCCCTGAACACGCATGGACACACCTGTAAAGCCCTGAATACGCATGGACACACCTGGAAAGCCCTGAACACGCATGGACACACCTGGAAAGCCCTGAACACACACATGAATGCACCTGTAATGCCCTGAATATGCATGGACACACCTGTAAAGCCCTGAACACGCATGGACACACCTGGAAAGCCCTGAACACGCATGGACACACCTGGAAAGCCCTGAACACAAACATGAACGCACCTGTAAAGCCCTGAATACGCATGGACACACCTGTAAAGCCCTGAATACGCATGGACACACCTGTAAAGCCCTGAATACGCATGGACACACCTGTAAAGCCCTGAATACACAAATGAACGCACCTGTAAAGCCCTGAACACGCATGGACACACCTGTAAAGCCCTGAAAACACACATGTACACACCTGTAAAGCCCTGAAAACACACATGTACACACCTGTAAAGCCCTGAAAACACAAATGTACACACCTGTTAAGCCCTGAAAACACGCATGGACACACCTGTAAAGCCCTGAACACGCATGGACACACCTGGAAAGCCCTGAACACGCATGGACACACCTGGAAAGCCCTGAACACAAACATGAACGCACCTGTAAAGCCCTGAATACGCATGGACACACCTGTAAAGCCCTGAATACGCATGGACACACCTGTAAAGCCCTGAATACACAAATGAACGCACCTGTAAAGCCCTGAACACGCATGGACACACCTGTAAAGCCCTGAAAACACACATGTACACACCTGTAAAGCCCTGAAAACACACATGTACACACCTGTAAAGCCCTGAAAACACAAATGTACACACCTGTTAAGCCCTGAAAACACACATGTACGCACCTGTAAAGCCCTGAAAACACACATGGACGCACCTGTAAAGCCCTGAACACACATGAACACACCTGTAAAGCCCTGAACACACATGGACACACCTGTAAAGCCATGAAAACACAATTACACACCTGTAAAGCCCTGAAAACACACGGACACACCTGTAAAGCCCTGAAAACACACAGACACACCTGTAAAGCCCTGAACACACACGGACACACCTGTAAAGCCATGAAAACACACATGGACACACCTGTAAAGCCCTGAAAACACATGGACACACCTGTAAAGCCCTGAAAACACATGGACACACCTGTAAAGCCCTGAAAACACACATGGACACACCTGTAAAGCCCTGAACACACATGGACACACCTGTAAAGCCCTGAACACACATGGACACACCTGTAAAGCCCTGAAAACACACATGGACACACCTGTAAAGCCCTGAACACACACGGACACACCTGCAAAGCCCTGAACACACATGGACACACCTGTAAAGCCCTGAACACACATGGACACACCTGTAAAGCCCTGAAAACACACATGGACACACCTGTAAAGCCCTGAACACACACATGGACACACCTGTAAAGCCCTGAAAACACACGGACACACCTGTAAAGCCCTGAAAAATACACATGGACAACACCTGTAAAGCCCTGAACACGCACGGACACACCTGTTAAGCCCTGAACACGCACGGACACACCTGTTAAGCCCTGAACACGCACGGACACACCTGTTAAGCCCTGAACACACACGGACACACCTGTAAAGCCCTGAACACACCTGTAAAGCCCTGAACACGCACGGACACACCTGGAAAGCCCTGAATACGCACGGACACACCTGTAAAGCCCTGAACACGCATGGACACACCTGGAAAGCCCTGAACACACACATGAATGCACCTGTAATGCCCTGAATATGCATGGACACACCTGTAAAGCCCTGAACACGCATGGACACACCTGGAAAGCCCTGAACACGCATGGACACACCTGGAAAGCCCTGAACACAAACATGAACGCACCTGTAAAGCCCTGAATACGCATGGACACACCTGTAAAGCCCTGAATACGCATGGACACACCTGTAAAGCCCTGAATACACAAATGAACGCACCTGTAAAGCCCTGAACACGCATGGACACACCTGTAAAGCCCTGAATACGCATGGACACACCTGGAAAGCCCTGAACACACACATGAATGCACCTGTAATGCCCTGAATATGCATGGACACACCTGTAAAGCCCTGAACACGCATGGACACACCTGGAAAGCCCTGAACACGCATGGACACACCTGGAAAGCCCTGAACACAAACATGAACGCACCTGTAAAGCCCTGAATACGCATGGACACACCTGTAAAGCCCTGAATACGCATGGACACACCTGTAAAGCCCTGAATACACAAATGAACGCACCTGTAAAGCCCTGAACACGCATGGACACACCTGTAAAGCCCTGAAAACACACATGTACACACCTGTAAAGCCCTGAAAACACACATGTACACACCTGTAAAGCCCTGAAAACACAAATGTACACACCTGTTAAGCCCTGAAAACACGCATGGACACACCTGTAAAGCCCTGAACACGCATGGACACACCTGGAAAGCCCTGAACACGCATGGACACACCTGGAAAGCCCTGAACACAAACATGAACGCACCTGTAAAGCCCTGAATACGCATGGACACACCTGTAAAGCCCTGAATACGCATGAACACACCTGTAAAGCCCTGAATACACAAATGAACGCACCTGTAAAGCCCTGAACACGCATGGACACACCTGTAAAGCCCTGAAAACACACATGTACACACCTGTAAAGCCCTGAAAACACACATGTACACACCTGTAAAGCCCTGAAAACACAAATGTACACACCTGTTAAGCCCTGAAAACACACATGTACACACCTGTAAAGCCCTGAAAACACACATGGACGCACCTGTAAAGCCCTGAAAACACACATGGACACACCTGTAAAGCCCTGAAAACACACATGAACACACCTGTAAAGCCCTGAAAACACACATGGACACACCTGTAAAGCTCTGAACACACATGGACACACCTGTAAAGCTCTGAACACACATGGACACACCTGTTAAGCCCTGAAAACACACATGGACACAACTGTTAAGCCCTGAAAACACACATGGACACACCTGTTAAGCCCTGAAAACACACATGGACACACCTGTAAAGCCCTGAACACACAAGGACACACCTGTAAAGCCCTGAACACACACATGAACACACCTGTAAAGCCCTGAACACACAAACACACCTGTGAAGCCATGAACACACATGAACACACCTGTCAAGCCCTGAACACACATAAACACACCTGTAAAGCCCTGAACACACGAAGACACCTGTAAAGCCATGAACACACCTGTCAAGCCCTGAAAACACACATGGACACACCTGTAAAGCCATGAACACACGAACACGCCTTTAAAGCCCTCAATACACCTGTGAAGCCATGAACACACATGGACACACCTGTAAAGCCCTGAAAACACACATGGACACACCTGTAAAGCCCTGAACACACACGGACACACCTGTAAAGCCCTGAAAGCACACATGGACACACTTGTAAAGCCCTGAAAACACACATGAACACACCTGTAAAGCCCTGAACACACGAACACACGAACACACCTGTAAAGCCCTGAACACACCTGTGAAGCCATGAACACACATGAACACACCTGTAAAGCCTTGAACACACATGAACACACCTGTAAAGCCATGAACACACGAACACACCTGTAAAGCCATGAACACACCTGTCAAGCCCTGAAAACACACATGAACACACCTGTAAAGCCATGAACACACGAACACACCTGTAAAGCCCTGAACACACGAACACACCTGTAAAGCCATGAACACACGAACACACCTGTAAAGCCCTGAACACATGAACACACCTGTAAAGCCCTGAACACATGAACACACCTGTAAAGCCATGAACACACGAACACACCTGTAAAGCCCTGAACACACCTGTCAAGCCCTGAACACACCTGTCAAGCCCTGAACACACGAACACACCTGTAAAGCCCTGAACACACGAACACACCTGTAAAGCCATGAATACACCTGTGAAGCCATGAACACACATGGACACACCTGTAAAGCCATGAACACACCTGTAAAGCCCTGAAAACACACACGGACACACCTGTAAAGCCCTGAACACACACGGACACACCTGTAAAGCCCTGAACACACCTGTAAAGCCCTGAACACACCTGTAAAGCCCTGATCATACTGCCAAACTGTTTAATCCTGCAAAAAGTGTTATCATGTTTGAATTAACAGGTAGCACTCAAAACAAGTGCTCCCAATACCTCCACACCAACAGAGACCTCACATGCTGCTCAGATCAATGACTACTAATCAATCAATCAATCAGTTAATCAATCAGCTGCTGACTCTGCTCATAAATGTTGGTTTTCTCAGATTTCATAGAAATGTCAGAATTCATCCTGATTCATCAGTCCATTAATCATCAAATAATAAGCCATAACAAAAAAATCTGTCTTTTTCCAGTAAAATAGTGGGAAAAAAACAGTAAAAAGTTTTGGCTTAATTAAGTCTTTGAGTGCCACTGACGTATTTATACGTCAACATGGTTTTTCAGCAGCAGCCACAAGAGGGCACTCTCACACAGCTTGTGAGCAAGGGGGCAGTTGTGGGTTCTCCAAGTGAGGACCACTTCTGCATTCAAAAAGCTGCGGTTCCCGTCCGGCCGCTGGGGGCTGGCTCCAGAAGTGAGTAATTCTCCATGACCGCCTTGCATAAATTAGGGCGTGGTTACGTTGAGTGACAGGTCCACAGACAGCTACCAGCAGTTAGCTCTTTGCTAAAGAATCGGCAGAGCTAGGCTAAGCTACACCCAGAGATCCACGGCTTCATCAAGTGGTTAATAGGCACTGTGGTGTCCGTGTTTGTTTGCCTATTTTCGTGTAGTGTCTTCTGGCAATATGGCATGTTGTGGGCGGCACAGTGGTGTAGTGGTTAGCACTGTCGCCTCACATCAGGAAGGTACTGGGTTCGATTCTCGGCCCGGGGCCTTTCTGTGTGGAGTTTTCATGTTCTCCTCATGTCTGTGTGGGTTCTCTCTGGTACTCCGGCTTCCTCCCACCATCCAAAAACATGCATGGGGATTAGGTTAACTGGTTAATTTAAATTGACCGTAGGTGTGAATGTGAGTGTGAGTGGTTGTCTGTCTCTATGTGTCCTGTGATGAACTGGACACTTGTCCAGGGTGTACCCTGTCTTTCACCCTAAGACAGCTGGGATAGACTCCAGCCCCCCTGACCCTATGAGAGGATAAGAGGGAGAAGATGGATGGATAGATGGATGGATGGTGTGTCGTGCTGTTAACTGTACTAACCGAGTCTGTTTCATGTGGGAATTAGGGTTGGGTATCGAGTATCGAGTGGAACCGGGACTACATTTCAGATTCTCCCGGAATCGTTCAAAAGTTTAAATTTCGATTCCTAGTTTCAATACCCAGCCCGCCGACTGGAAGAAGAAGCCGCTGAACACCAACGAAGAAGCGTCCATCGGAAGTGTTTGCTTAACCGAGCGAGTCCAGCATGGATAGCAAGCGTTGGCAGTCTAAAGTGTGGCTTCAGTTTTCTAAAAAGAACGAAGTCTCTGCAAAATGCAACACTTGCGACAAGATTATTTTGTGCATAGGAGGGTGCACGACGAACATGAAAAAGCACCTCCTCCGAGTTCATGGAGTAGACATAAATGAGTGCCCCGTCTTTGACGCGCTGCGCCGACCGTCCTCCACTGCCTCATCCTCCGGCTCCGGAGTTCATAAATTTGACATTTATATTGTAGTTGAAAACACCCCTGTGAGAAATTCATAGTGAAGTTCATAAAAGTAAAAAGTTTATAGAATTAAAATTGATGAAGAAGGTCAGACTATTTCATTCAGAAAGACCGTTGGTTAGTTAGCTCATTTAAAATATCCAAAACTTTTTTTGACCCTGCCTCTTAAAATAATCGGAATCGAGAATCGTCAGGAACCGGAATTGAATAAAGGAATCGAAATTGGAATCGGAATCGTTCAAATTAAAACGATGCCCAACCCTAGTGGGAATAAAACCTCATTTCGTATCATTGTTCTGTTTAAAAAGTCCGACATTGCATGCACAGAGATGCTCCATCAGAAAGCGGCTGCTGTGCTTGAGTTCAGTGGGCGGGATCTCGGTCGGCTGACCCGTAAAGTTACTGCCTCTCCTCCAAATATGGAAAGTATACGCCCACTGAAATCCAAGATGGCGCAGTTCAAATGCCCATGATAGGAGCACAAAAAGGACTCCCCCAAACCAATGGGTGGCGTCACGGGTGCTACGTCCATTCTTTTTACAGTCTATGCCTGTGAGTAATGTTGGGGCTTCTGGAAGATGTAGTCAGAGCATAAAGAGGCGGTATACACCACAGAGATCAAAACAGGAAGTGGAGACGATCGAGATTAGAGAGCAAAACAGAATGTGGAGAAAAAGTGTTGATTTTGGTGAAAGTGTCCTCTACTCTACCTCTGATAAAACAAGAATGGAACAAGATAAAAACAAACATTTTTTTCATGATGAAATAGAGAGTCTCTTCTTTCATTTGAGCTGTTCACTGTTTTCAGAGACATAGTACTAAATATTCTGTGGGTCTAGAAATATGACTCAAAATGGACAAAAACACTGGAACAAGACACTTTCTGTTTTATAAAAGGACTTGTACTCAAACAGTTAATATATAAATTACATATAAATGTGTATGTTTATACATGCAAACACGTCTGTATTTATAGCACCAGAGACATGAAGCTCATCTTTCATTCCAAAGTTCATTTCCAGTCTTCCTTTAACCAGGAACGAGCAGGAAAATGAATTAAAAAAATAAACATACAGAAATTAAACATCATAAATAAAATCAATACTTTCTGAAAGTTTCATTCACTCACTGAACGATAAACTTTAAATTGACAAACTAAACAGCGTCTCTGTGATCGCAGCTTCACATTAAAGTCATATAAAGATTTGTTTTTAATTTAGTTATGTTAACGTTACAATGAAGAATATTAGAGGAATCGTTAGTCAGTCATAATAAAAAGACAAATACTTGTTGACACTGGACACATCAACCTTATAACTACATGTATAATTTAAAGATAAACTCATTAGTTTCGATTTTAATGGTGATAAAACAACATCAAAGTTCCCACGTCGTGATGAGGGGAGCTGTACCAAAAAAGTGACATGATAATCATCAACAGCTACTTCATTGAGAAGTGTACCTCAGAAATGAAGTAAATAGAGTTTCTTTCTAAAGGCTCGTCATCAGCTGGAGTTTGACATGTCCAGGCTGCTCTCCAGTTAAACACAACATGAACTAAAATCACACAGAGATTCAAACAGTGGCAGAATTCTGATTCTGATTCTGCTAGCAGTTTCCATCCACTTCCAGTATTTATGCTAAGCTAGGCTAACCACATCCAGACTCACACAGATCAGATCAGACAGATAAAAACTCTGATTAATGCACACAGATGTGGTGACACAGCGCAGACTACTACTACCACTACTACAACAACAACAACAACAACAACAACCTTTGGTGTGACATCATCCAGCAGGGTGCTGCTTTAGCCAATCATGTGCATGCAAACAAACCTGCTGGAATCAATAAAAACTGTGTTTGACAGCAGAGCTCAGAGCCCAGTGGACAGGAACCTCCTGTCAGTCAAACTGGACTTCCTGGATTCCTCCAGTTCACGCCTCACCTGCACCTGGAGCTTTAACGCTGGGCCCAGATCAGCCTGAGGACTACAGCACAACACCAGCTCTTTAAGTGACAGACTGGGGATCAGTGGAGTTCTTACAATGCAGCTGGTTTAACATCAGATAGAACTTAATAAACCACACAGCCATGTTGAGCAGCACTCCTGCTGTCTGTCTGTCTGTCTATAGGCAGCAGACACACCTCCTGCCGGCTCTATAAGGCTCTGAGGCGGTTGCATAACGCCAGCCTAGTTTTTTTAGTTCCTAACCAACTTACAGTAAACAGCAGCCTATAAGGGGGGGAGGGGGAGGGGGTCCGACTCCCATGTTAACTGTTGGACAGCGGAGAAGACAGACTGCCCCCCCCCCCCCGGCCTGTTGAGGACACTAGAGGCTCATTAAAGCGTCCCAGAAGCAGAGGACTGCTTGTCCCGCACCGTGACTCTGTCTCAACAGGTTGCCTCCTACCTCAGTGACACGTGTGGCCAAACTTCTGTCCTGCTCCCCCCCTCACCCTCACCTTCCCCCGGTCCCAATGCGCTCCCCTCCGACTGACAGCTCCACAAACTCCCCCTAAACTAACTCCCGGACCGTGTCAGCCCGGGTAAAGTGTCTCAAACTGGCCGAGAGTCCAACTCCAAACTGCTTTCCGAGCTAGTTAGCATGCTAGTGTGTGTGTAAGCGAGTGTTGACGGAGCGCATAAGTTAGGAGTTAGCAGCGGAGACAACACGGGCGAATCCAAATAAAAGTGCTTTGGCTCGATCCAAACGACTCGGAACGGATGTGTGCGGAGCCCCGGTGTTGTTGTTACCTGCCGGGCCCTCTGTAAAACATCGGCCAGGCCGTCTGACTTCAGCCCCGGCTGGTTCATCGAGGCCTGTCCCTGCACCAGCTCCGCCATCATAGCGACACTAGCTAGCCGTTAGCTGTTAGCCGGATTAGCTCGCGCTGCTAACTGCTGAAGATGCCGTCAGAGAGTGGCTTGATAGAAAGATGGCTCACTCTGAGGGCTTTTTCAGAGGCCAAATGGAAGTAGATCTCTGACACTGTGACTGATTGAAACAAGATTCTATTTTTTACGTTCTCTGTTTTATTTGTTCTTTTAGTGTCTAGTCTAACATGAGTTCGGTGAACACACTGACCCATGTATGGAGAAATTGCTTGAATTTATTTACATATATATCTATAATATTTATCTGTGCATTTTCTCCAAAATTAATGACACAAATATATTAAAACATGATAATCGGGTGCATTGTAGAATTACATTAAAAACAAAATGTTGGACAATATAGTGATGCCGTTCGTATTTTATTCACTTCAATAGGCTTAACTCAATAAAACCTGAAAACAGAGATCTATTTTACCTCTACTTACCATGGTAACAGTGTGATGTAGACAAATATACTGACATTTAACCTCTCATATTTAATATCAGGCGAGTGTTTCTGCGTTTTTGCTTTTAAAGCGTTTGTATTCAAGTGGAGTGGTCCGACTGTCTCATAGAGGATCTCTGTTGCTGCTCAGCTGTTGGCAACTCTGCTGCTCTGTTTCCGCTTCCGCGTTCAGTCACGTGCTTCGAGCAGCTCCACAGGTGGAGAGAAGTGAACTTTCGAGGAAGGAGAGGCTGATCAGTGGGATTGATCAGAAGTTAATCAGCTGATATTGATCAGCTGCTCCTCTGTTCACTGTGATGAATTTATTGGTGACCTTTGACCTCTGTGAGCTTTATGTTTATTAAACACATTAAACAACTTATAATGTAGGCTAATACATGCACTATGGTATGGTAAGACATACATTATCAACTTGAATGACTAATACGAAATAAACCAGAATGATTTGTGTTGACATCAAGAGCTTGTGTGTATAAAACCTCTGTTATTAAATTACTGTATTAGGCTATATTAATATTATCAGTGGTATTATTATATCATGAAACACTTTCAGAGCATACTTGTGGGTGTTTGATGAGTTACTGTTAAAGGAATGTAGTTTGTTGTGTACCTTTGTTAATAAGTATTATATTACTTTAATGTTTTCTTGAAAAACAATAATTTGCAGAAACACATTTAAATGTAGTTTTGACCAACAGACAGTTCATTGATCATTACAGCAACCTATAATGAGTCTTCAAGGTCAGAATAGAACAGAATAGAATCAGCTAGAACAGAATAGAATCAACTAGAACACAATATTGTTTATTGATCCCCACTGTGGGAAATTCACTTCACAGAAGCGTTATAGCCAGAAAAAAAAAAAACAAGAAACAACACCTCGCCTCGAGCACCACTGTAAGGAATCTAGGGGTCATTTTTGACCAAGATATGTCCTTCAACGTCCACATGAAACAAACAGCTAGAACAGCTTTTTTTTCATCTGCGTAACATCGCAAATATCAGGCATATTCTCTCCCAAAACGATGCAGAAAAATTAGTCCATGCTTTTGTAACTTCCAGGCTGGACTATTGTAACTCGTTATTATCAGGCTGCCCTAATAAGTCTATCAGGACTCTCCAGCTGGTCCAGAACGCTGCAGCACGTGTTCTGACCAGAACCAGGAAGAGAGACCATATTTCTCCGGTGTTAGCCTCTCTGCACTGGCTCCCTGTAAAATCTAGAATAGAATTTAAAATCCTCCTCCTCACCTACAAGGCACTGAATGGTCAGGCACCATCTTATCTTAAAGAGCTAATAGTGCCTTATAATCCTGCTAGAACTCTACGCTCTCAGAATGCAGGACTACTAGCGGTTCCTAGGGTTTATAAAAGTAGAATGGGAGCTAGAGCTTTCAGTTATCAAACTCCTCTTCTGTGGAACCAACTCCCTCTTTCAGTCCGGGAGGCAGACACCATCCCCTTATTCAAGAGTAGGCTTAAGACTTTCCTTTTTGATAGTGCTTATAGTTAGGACTGATCCAAGGCTGACTCAGGCTGCCTTGGATCAATCCTTAGTTATGCTGCTATAGGTCTAGACTGCCGGGGGACTTCCTCTGACACACTGAGCTTCTCTTCTTCTTCATTTGGATGCCTCCATTAAGTCATTTTACTAACTCATCTTCTTCCCTGGAGTCCCTGTGCTCTCAGCTCCCAGGTGTCCGTGAGCTGAGGCTACTTGTTGAGAAGGAGGTGGTGTTATCCAGGCTTCGTCTGTCCTGATGGTGGTGAGATGGAGAAGAGGCGATGCTGCTCAGGTTGTATCTTTTAGGGTAGTGGAGAAGAGGAAGTGTTTCCTCTTCCTCCCTTTAACACATGCTGCAGATTAGTTTTGTGCCTCGTAGTCCCTGTGCGTTCTCATCTCACAGGTATCCATGGATCCAGTCTACCTGGTGGAGTAGTGCTTGTGCAGACCAGTCAGGCTTCAATTTCTGGTTCTGAGCGACGTGGTGGTGATGAGGTCATCTTGCGGAGGCTTCTTCTGGTTGGTGTGGTGGAGAGGAGGACGTGCTGCCCAGGCTTCTTCTGGTTGGTGTGGTGGAGAGAGGAAGACGTGCTGCCCAGGCTTCTTCTGGTTGGTGTGGTGGAGAGGAGGACGTGCTGCCCAGGCTTCTTCTGGTTGGTGTGGTGGAGAGGAGGACGTGCTGCCCAGGCTTCTTCTGGTTGGTGTGGTGGAGAGGAAGACATGCTGCCCAGGCTTCTTCTGGTTGGTGTGGTGGAGAGGAGGACGTGCTGCCCAGGCTTCTTCTGGTTAGTGTGGTGGAGAGGAGGACGTGCTGCCCAGGCTCCTTCTGGTTGGCGTGGTGGAGAGGAAGACGTGCTGCCCAGGCTTCTTCTGGTTAGCGTGGTGGCGAGAGGAAGACGTGCTGCCCAGGCTTCTTCTGGTTAGTGTGGTGGAGAGGAGGACGTGCTGCCCAGGCTTCTTCTGGTTGGCGTGGTGGCGAGAGGAAGACGTGCTGCCCAGGCTTCTTCTGGTTAGTGTGGTGGAGAGGAGGACGTGCTGCCCAGGCTCCTTCTGGTTGGCGTGGTGGAGAGGAAGACGTGCTGCCCAGGCTTCTTCTGGTTAGCGTGGTGGCGAGAGGAAGACGTGCTGCCCAGGCTTCTTCTGGTTAGTGTGGTGGAGAGGAGGACGTGCTGCCCAGGCTTCTTCTGGTTGGCGTGGTGGCGAGAGGAAGACGTGCTGCCCAGGCTTCTTCTGGTTAGTGTGGTGGAGAGGAAGACGTGCTGCCCAGGCTTCTTCTGGTTGGCGTGGTGGCGAGGGGAAGACGTGCTGCCCAGGCTTCTTCTGGTTAGTGTGGTGGAGAGGAGGACGTGCTGCCCAGGCTTCTCCTGTTTGGTGTGGTGGAGTGGAAGACGTGCTGCCCAGGCTTCTTCTGGTTAGTGTGGTGGAGAGGAGGACGTGCTGCCCAGGCTTCTCCTGTTTGGTGTGGTGGAGTGGAAGATGTGCTGCCCAGGCTTCTTCTGGTTGGCGTGGTGGCGAGAGGAAGACGTGCTGCCCAGGCTTCTTCTGGTTAGTGTGGTGGAGAGGAAGACGTGCTGCCCAGGCTTCTTCTGGTTGGCGTGGTGGCGAGGGGAAGACGTGCTGCCCAGGCTTCTTCTGGTTAGTGTGGTGGAGAGGAGGACGTGCTGCCCAGGCTTCTCCTGTTTGGTGTGGTGGAGTGGAAGACGTGCTGCCCAGGCTTCTTCTGGTTAGTGTGGTGGAGAGGAGGACGTGCTGCCCAGGCTTCTCCTGTTTGGTGTGGTGGAGTGGAAGATGTGCTGCCCAGGCTTCTTCTGGTTGGCGTGGTGGAGAGGACAACATGCTTCTCATCCTTTGCTGATAGCTTGATGATGCTCTTCATCCCCTTGGACACTCTCATATAATTCTATATATACACACTGTATATTAGCTGCTGTTATATTGATTTGGACATTTCCATACAATTTTGTATGTAGTGTTAATGTGTTTTCATTGTTGTTATTCTGTACACATGGCATCTATTGCACGTCTGTCCATCCTGAAGAGGGATCCCTCCTCTGTTGCTCTTCCTGAGGTTTCTTCTGTTTCTTTTTCCCTGTTAAAAGGTTTTTTTGGGGAGTTTTTTCTTAGTCGATGTGAGGGTCATTTGTAAAGGACAGAGGGTGTCATATTCTGTACAGATTGTAAAGCCCAATGGGGCAAATTCATAATTTGTGATATTGGGCTATACAAATAAACTTGACTTGACTTGACAATAATGAAATAATGTAATATGTAATAAAATGATAATAAATATTTACAATATGTACTTTTATGCACCTTCCATTTAGTGAATTATGGGCAAATAAACAATAAAGATAAAGATGACTACTGTGATGGCTGTATTTATGAACTGTGCTGCTCATTAGGCTGCTACAAAAGTAAAAATAACTGTGAAACTTTTGTCCATTTGAATCACATAAACGCTCCCAGTGCTGCTGCAGTGACATTAAAGGCCAATTTACTCCGTAAAGTGCCGTACGTAGAGAGGGAGAGCCCTCTGAGTCGACAGAGAGCCTGACGGAGAGCCTCTCCGTCGTCTCCAGGTGCAGGAATTTTTTTAACTGTCCGTCAATCCGTCAAGGGAAGACGGAGACGACAAAGGCTGTGATTGGTCCTCTAGCTGCACCCTGCTGTGAAATGCAGCCCCTCTCCCTACACAGAAACAGACAGACAGGTATCCTCTGCAGCAGCACAGACAGGAACTAAAGTATCGATTATCCTTGTGAAAGGCAAATCAAACACATTCAACCTGCTCAAAAAATCTATTTAATTCAGTTAGTAATTATGGCTGAGGTATATTTACACAGAACATACCGAAAGTTGTTGGTTTGTGTTCACTATTATCCGATTTTGTGTTGAAAAGAAAGAGGAAGAGGAGTTTTAAAGACTGAAAGAAATCAATGTTGTTCTCTTCTATCTCCCTCACAAATAATTAAATCATAAAATAGTATTTTCTCTGCTTTTATCTGTGATATTAAGGTGAATTGCTTCACTTTCCGAGGGGCAGGGCTGCACAACACGCATCACGACGGAGAAGTGCGAGGGCTCGAGGGGTCTCCGTAGCTACGGAGACGGATAACGTATTACGTAGTCGGAGAAGTATATTCCAGCCTTTATGCTCTGTTTTACTGATGATGTTTGTCTCCTTATTCATCAATCAGGAAATTATTTGTCAATCAACAGACAATGTAACGGTAGCTCTGTTTATTTATTTTAAAAGTAATGTGTTCGTGTATCACAGTAACACGTTACCACCCAACACTGCATGCTTTCGATCCTTTAACTCGCAGGTGGACATGCATGAACAGTATCTACTCAGATTATTATCCACTTTAAGTGAAGTTTACATCGAACTGAAGACGCTAAAGTCCAGTCAGTCATCCTATTGGCCACTGTGTTGGTGATGCTCCCCTGCTGCTGAGTCAGTCAGACCAGGATTGGAGGCTCCGCCCCCCAAGCCTCCCTCGCTCCTCCCCTCGTGACCATATATGGTCAGTAGAAACTGTTTTCATAAAGTCCAACATGGCACCGCTCAGGCATCTAAGATGGTGAAAAACTATGGGCTTCATTAACGTTGTCTACAAACCAACAGATGACTTCACAATGACTTCGTGCACTATTTATACACGGTCTATGGTTTCAGTGGAACAGTGTTGCTAAGCAACAGCTTGGGTCCATGCTTACTTCCTGTCAGCTAATAACAGGAAGTAAACTGGGACCATTAGAGTGTTTTAAACTGGTCTAA